>SJYC01037716.1:0-15524 GCA_006408675.1 Madoqua kirkii
CCCTAAAATTAATGCCTTAATCCTGGGATACATCATTTCCTCCTAAGGCAGGGACCTTCTAGAATTTCAATGGAAAGCCTAAGGAAATGGAAAGATTGAGTCCTTCTAATTTAGTGAGATTCAAACTCTTTCTCCTTGTGATTGATAGTAACTGAAATACCCTGCTTAATTGTTTAAAGCATTAGATTGTTTTACCCTTTGACTCTTTGGAGTCTTATGCTCAATTCAGAGGTCAGCTGAAAATTTGATGAATTAATATATCCACACCTCATGATATCCCCTCCTTTCTGGACCATCTATCCTTCTTCAATTTTTGTGGTTTGGTTGGTAAGTCATGTGTGACTCTTTGCAGCCCCATGGACTGTAGCCCTACCAGGCTCCTCTGCCCATGGGATTTCCCAGGCAAAAATCCTGGAGTGGGTTGCCATTTCCTTCTCTAGGGGATCTTCCGACCCAGGGATCGAACCCACGTCTCCTGCTTGGCAAGCAGATTCTTCACCACTTAGCCACCTGGCAAGCCCTTGTCGGTTTCTGGATGTTCCAAAGGGGCTTCCCTGGTGACTCAGCAGTAAAGAGTCTGCCTGTAATTCAGGAGACGCAGGAGATACGGGTTCGATCCCTGGGTCAGGAAGATCCCTGGAGGAGGAAATGGCAACCCACTCCAGTATTCTTGCCTGGAGAATCCCATGGACAGGGGAGCCGGGCGGGCTACAGTCCATGGGTCACAAACAGTCAGACATGGCTGAAGCGACTGAGCAAGCGTGCTCACATTTACAACATCCCAAAGCCTGTTCTCTGCCTTCTCTGGCAATTAGGACTTAGGATTTTGCTTGGTTTCCATTCAGCCTCCCCTGACGGACGTAAGAGTCCAAGACCCTCAGGAAGAAAATCCATTCAAACAGGAGGCAGTCTGTGGTGTTCTCTTTGCCCTACATTCAGTCTTCTTCCAGCTTCTGCTCGCTTTTGGTTGCTCCCCAGTGCCTTCGCATCTTTTTCTCCCCTTTTATGGACAGTTATAATTGTCCTCTATAGGAGGTTTATCTGATTCAAGTTATTCTACTACTGAAACTGAAATTCCTCCTCTAATGGGCTTATAAGTGGAATGAGAAATCTTTGTTTCCTTTACCACTAGCATTTTTTATCCATAGGATTATTCCTGTGGCTATATATTTTGACTAAAATAGAGCTGTTAACTTGCATAGAGGCCATCTCAGAGAACCTCCCGGTGAAAGTAGTCGTGTCTGCCACTTCTGTTCTACCTCCTTAAGACGTAACCTTCAGATTTGTATTTCTAAAATACACCTCTGGACTTCACATCTTGTAAGTAAGAATCTCATCACCTGCTGAATAAAATGAGTTTCATTCAAAGCCTCCACTGTCTGGCCCATGTTAACGTTGTAGTAGAAAATTGCTTACTTTCAAAGCCTGGGTTATGACTTATTCTGGATTAGCTATTTTTATACCAGGAGAGCACAGTGTTTTTTAAAAGACATGATCAAAAGTTTTTTAAGTCTTCTAAATGCTTTCTCTTATTTTCATTGTGATTTTTTTGGTTGTTTATTTTATCAATATAGATTAATGGACGGGATACATATTGCCTGTTTGTGTAGGTGTGATTCAGACCTTTCATGTTTACAGATTTAAAAATATAAGTGACAGATAAAACTAGTACGACATCCCCACAGCTGGCCT
This sequence comes from Madoqua kirkii, assembly GCA_006408675.1. Taxonomy (NCBI): domain Eukaryota; kingdom Metazoa; phylum Chordata; class Mammalia; order Artiodactyla; family Bovidae; genus Madoqua; species Madoqua kirkii. The sequence continues at coordinate 1,693 of SJYC01037716.1, forward strand.
TTAAATTCTCCCATCCTGTTTAGATGGGAGATGAATTGGTGATTGTGACCAATTTCTGGTTTCTACTAACTGGTAGAAACCATATACAATAATTCAGTGTATATGGAAGGACATTTTCTGCAGCTCTTACAGTAACATGAATTTTTTAAAGGTGTTCATTAAAAAGAAATCCCCGTAGTACAATCCTAACTCTTAGAAGTCTGTTTTTGAACACCCAGAAATAGTGTGTGCATTGGACAGTGGCCATTTCTTATGCATTATTGTATGCTTATAGCTAAGAGACTTTGTCATATTTTTATCATGGATTCTCAGAAATGGAAGGAACCATAGAGCACCCCAGCCCCTTATGCAAATGCTTTATGGCCTTGCACACATAATAGGTTCCCAATAAATAATTGTTGAATTGAAACCAAAGTTACATTTAGTTATTTGTTTGGACATTGAAGTTTATTCAATTCAATGTACATTAGAGATGAAATTTCTGAATCTATCTTTAATTTCACACCACTAAAAAAGGCACATGATGCTGATTGCCAGTGGAAATACTGGGTGATAGTAAAGTACGCCTCATTCAAATAATGTTCCCTTGCTCATTCTTTCCAAAGAGCATTCAGCATCCTGTTGGACCACTAGTAACTTATATTTCAAAATCGACATTTAGAAAAGACTCTGACCTTGAGGCACAGAATTCTGCTTCCAGTTCCACCTTTTGGGGAGGTCACCTGACCAGTTCTAATATGAGTTTCTTGTGAACAATAACAGTAATAACTGTCTTACCTATGTCATAGGGTTGTTGTATGACAAATAAAATAGTGCTATAATAGGCCTTAAAATTTTATTCTTATGGTAACTTCTTAAGATATTGGGCAGCATTGTGAAATGTTCTATTAATCGGTTCTAGTCTTTCCTGTGGATATTGATTGCCTTTTTGTAATTATCTACACCTACCTATAGTGACTAACAGCTTTTCATTTTTTTAAGAAGTCATTAGATTATTATAATGATGGAGTTTCATTTCTTCCCTTTGATAGATTTCCCTATTCTATTACTGTTCTTTTATTGCGATTGTCATTACTAAAATTTACTATAATGTTACCGAGAATGAGCTCTAGATTAAATTATTTTAATACCATTAGCAATACACATTATATCTATTGAGTACTTCCTGTAATTTACTTAGTAGTTATCAACCAAGGGAATGTGTTGGTACTGGGTTGAAGGTTGTTTTGGAGCCTGTTTCCTGCTTTACAGTCATCACTCAGGCTCCATTTGCTTATTCTGCTTATTTTCAGAGACCCATTACTCAGTTCTCACACCTCTTCCCTTTCCAGTCTCCGTATGATCTCATCCAGCCTCATGGCTTAAAATAATGACCACAAGCTGATTACATCTGCAGCCCAGACTGCTCCTGAGCTCCAGGTCTCTGCATCTAACTGTCCCCTACCCCGCCCCATACTTCCACTGACATACCTCTCAGGGGTCTCAAGCTTAGCATGTCCAAGACCAAGCCAGAGTAATTCCCCGCAAGCCATGGCTCTTAATTGTCTGCCCCATTTGAATTTACAGCAGTTTCGCTTTTCTGTTTGTTCAGCCCAAGAGTCTTAATGCTTCTTTAGATCCCCTTGTTCTCAGATCTCTCAGCAGATTCTAGCAGCTCTGCCTTCAGAGCGTATCTTGGACCTGACCACTTCTCATCACTACTCCCCCATCATCTTCCCCTGAAGTATAGGGACAGCCTGCTGCCCATTCCCTCTGATCCTGTCCTCAGTCCACTTCAGTCGGTTTCTTACACAGTGGCCAGAGCAATCCTATTAAACATGAGTCACATCAAGTCACTCTTCATCTCAAAGCCCCGGAAACCAGTGGTTTCTCATCTCACTGAGCCCATGTCTTGAACACCATTGATAAGGCCTTACATGGGCTGACTGAGGTTAGCTGTTTTTGCTCATCCCCTGGTAATGTTCACTGACTCTGTCCACCTTTCACACTTGGCCTTAAACATGCCAGGTACCCTCGCACCCCTGTCAACCCTCGTTTGCTCTTCCCTCTACCCTGCCATATTTTCTCCCCAAGATGTCCACACAGTTAGCACCTTCCTTTGTCTCAGACCTTTATTTTAAAGTTGCTTTCCAGTGGGACTTTCCCTTCATTTTTCCTAAAATGTCAACACCCTCCTCACCTCTACCGCGTTCTCTGCCCTTGCCTTCTTTTTCCTGAGCACCTGTTACTGTCCAGCAGTTGACCATTGTCCCTAACTGCTTTGTTGACTCTCTTTCCCTCATTAAAAGGTCACAAGGTGGAGACTTTGGTCTTTTTCATTGCTGCCTCTAACAGAGCTGATCTCTAGTGGAGGTTCAGTAAATAAGGTACATTAATTTGGATACGTAAATGAACAGTAGAGCTAGGGTACAGTTAGCATTTTGCCAGTAGATGCCACCCTCCAAGCATATTCCACATCTGAATTATTTTGGTGCCAGTTTGACTTGCAAAATGAAATTGTTCTACACTTTTGGTTAAATGATTTGAAAGTCTTCCCATTGGAATGACATGTATAAATGGGAGCAGGCAGAGCAGCTTAAACAGCAGCAGCAGCTGGGAGTTTGGGATGAGCAGATGTAAACTAGTATATGTAGGAAGGATGAACAACAAGGTCTGCATAGCACAGAGAGCTATATTCAATATCCGGTGATAAACCATAATGGAAAAGGTTGTGAAAAGAATGTGTATAGATTTATAGCTGAATCACTTTGCTGTGCACTTAAAACTAACACAACATTGTAAATCAACTATACTTCAATAAAGTACACTTTTTGAAAAAGCTGAAGCAGGCCTTTGTTTAGTTCGGTGCTGGGTGATGTCTGGATGAAACGTGCACCATCTCCTGAAAGGACGCATGCCAGTGAAGTCAAGCAGTGGGGAGTGCAGCTTCATTTCCTTGGAAACCTGTTGGAAGTAAACATGGTTTTAAGCGTATCATCTGCAACCTGAAGTCTCACCTGTATTCAGCTGACCATTCCTGTGCCTGTACTATTCGCAGATCATGTTTCTCTTCTACTTTTTTTGACAAAGAGATTTTAAGGCAGGAAAAAGGGTGTTTCATTATCTGATTATACATATTAGTATTTTATATTAATATAGTAGTCTTTATTTTAACAATTATTCTTTGCTCTTTTATTCAGGGCAACACAACTATTTGTGTGCAGGAAGAAATGACTGCATAATTGATAAGATTCGGCGGAAGAATTGTCCTGCGTGCAGACTTCAGAAGTGTCTTCAAGCTGGAATGAATTTAGGAGGTAAGGTCTGTGGGTATTAGTTAATAAGAACTGTTAATATGTAATGTAACACTGCTAGACTCTACGTACTCCCAAAATTGAAGGTGAAGCTAACATGAAGCAAAGATTTTTTAAAATCTAGTAAATTCTATATTCATGCTAAAACATTTTAGGAGAAAAATGTGCCTTAGAAGGAGTTAGAAACAAGTATGTTATGTGGCTGTGGTCATAGTGAAGTTTTCAACTCTTGAGTTTGCTCAGGTTTCAAGAACTGGGTACATAAATAAAACCAAAACAAAAATGAATGATATTTTGTAGAAAACTGTAGCTAATAGTTTTCATTACCCTGTGTGTTTAGAAAGAATACCTATTTGTGCTAACATTAGCCAGATAGGAATATATTGCTAACTCTAGGAGTAAATGTAGTAAAGGCTGTATGAAAAAAAATTTTTAGTGTTCCAGGAGTTTACCAAAAGAGTTGGGGGAGGTAAAAACTTGTAACACAGAAGTATACAATGTCCATGGATGGGAAGATTCAACATCCTGAAGGTGTCAGTTTTCTCTAAGTTAATTTATGAATATAACATAAGTCTAACAAAAATACCACTTGGTGATTCTAAGTTCTTAAAGAACAGCCAGCAACATTCTGGAAATGGGGTATATAATGAGGACAACTAGCTCTGCCACATGGTAAAGCATGTGAGAGCTACAGCAATTAAAAGGATCTATGTCTTTGTTTATTGATTGTCAGATCAGCAGAAAGTCAAGAAATGAATTCAAATAATGTGAGAAGTTTGATCATAATAAAGTTGGCATTTCAGATCAGTGGGGAAAGGATAGATTAGTTGATAGGAATTATTGTGACAGCTAGGAAACAAGAAAGTTAATCCGAATTCTTAACAATCCTCCAAGATAAATTCTGCTCTTTCAAAGATGTAAACTTTGAAATATAACACAGAAGTGCTAAAGGACTTTTTAAATATTCTACAAGTGGAATATTATTTTATACTTTTTAAGTATGAAATAAACCCAGAAGCTATAAGAGAAAAGAACTGAGAAAATAAACCTTACTTACAAACCAAATGTCACCACAGAAACAAATTTTAAAAACTGGGGGAAAATACTTGCAGCTTATAGACAAAGGGTTTATTTCTCATGTGGATAAGCACTTCTGTAATTTCATAAGATAACGAAACCAATTCATTAGCAAAATTAGACTGAATAAGAATATGAATAAAATATTCATAGGTAAAAGAATAATAAAAGACATGCAATTGGTACTTGAAACACATGAAAAATTCTCAGTCTAAACCCAGTAAGAGAAATGTAAAGGTAAAATGTGAGACACGATTTCTTACTAATGGCAAAGAGAAGACATTTTTCTAATATGTTGTTTGAGCATAGCAATAAAAGTGAAAATAAATGTTAATCTTGTGCATTTTAGGTGGAAGTAGAAATTGATACACCACCTATGGAGAGCAATTTAGCCATTTCAATTAAATGTTAAAAAAGGCACATACCCTTTGACTCACCAATTTCACTTTTAGGAATTTATCCTAAGTATGTTCTGGAAATGTAAGAAGTGATATATGCATAATATGTCCAGTGTAGCCTTGTTAAATATCAGGCATACACTAACCATTTATCTCTTCAAAATTGATTAAGTAAATTGCAGAATACTCTTCAGACACCAATAAGAATAAAGGGAGCTCTATATGGACTGATTATCAAAAAATACTCTAGTGAAAAAAATCAGGTTGCAAAATAGCATGATTTGTATATTACACATAGTATATCTGCTTTCAAAAAAGAATACATATTGTATAGCATATTTCTGGAATGATATACAAGAAGCCAGAAATGGCGGTTAGCTTAATGGAAAAGAGCGGATAGCTGGGAGACAAGGATAGGAAGGAAAATTGTCACTGTCTATTCTTCTGTGCTTTTCAGTTTTGTATTGGATTAATGTATCTATTGTGTACTCCAGTTACCTTCTTAAAAGAAAGTAATCCAAGAAAGAAGCACAGTTTTCTAGATTCCATAGATATGCGTTAGTATATGATGTTTGTTTTTCTCCTTCTGACTTCTCTCTATATGACAGACTCTAGGTCCATCCACATCACAACAAATGGCCCAATTTCATTCCTTTTTATGGCTGAGTAATATCCGATTATGTATATTTTTATCTTTTTTATCCATTCATCTGTTGATGGACAATTAGCTTGCTTCCATGTCCTGGCTTTAATAATGCTGCAGTGAACATCAAGGTACATATGTCTTTTTGAGCAGATGAACCGATTTGCAGGGCAGGAATAGAGATACAGACATGAATAACAGACATGTGGACACAGGAGAAAGGGGTGAGTGGGACAAATTGGGGAATTAGGATTGACATATATACATGATCTCCATATAGTCAAGGCTGTGGTCTTCCCAGTGGTCATGTATGTTTCTGAGAGCTGGACCATAAAGAAGGCAGAGCACCAAAGAATTGATGCTTTCAAACTGGTGCTGGAGAAGACTCCTAAGAGTCCCTTGGACTGCAAAGAGATCAAACCAATCAATCTTAAAAGAAATCAACCCTGAATACTCATTGAAAAGATTGATGCTGAAGCTGAAGCTCTGGTATTTTGGTCACCTGATGCAAACAGCTGACTCATTGGAAAAGTCCCGGATGCTGTGAAAAATCGAGGAGAGAAGAAGAGGACATCAGAGGATGACATGGCTGGATGGCATCACCAACGCAATGGACATGAACTTGGGCAAACTTTGGGAGATGGTGAGAGAGAGGGCAGCCTGGCATGCTGTAGTCCATGGGATCGCAAAGAGTCGGACATAGCTGGGCAAGTGAACAACAACAATAACATATACACTATTGTATGTGCGAAGTAGGTAGCTAGTCGGAACATGTATAGCACAGGAAGCTCAATTCAGTGCTCTGTGATGACGCAGGTGGGTAGGATGGAGAGGATGGTGGACGAGAGGCTCAGGAGGGAGGGGATATATGGATACATATAGCTGATTCACTCCATTGTACAGGATATTAATACAACATTGTAAAGCAGTTATATTCCAGTAAATAAAAAGACAAAGAGACTTCATTCTTTGATGAATGAACCAACTGGCTGACTAGTTAGGCCTGGGGAGGAACGTGGCTGCACATAGGGCAGAGCAGCCCTTGAGAATCAAGAGGAGGATGAGCTGTGGCAACCAGAACTGCTCCTCTGAGAGCCTCCTGGGTGTCCTGACCTCAGCCAGAGCAGCCCCCTCTGGTCCAGAGGGCAGGCTCTGGAGCCACACTGCACGGTCAGACCCCTTGATCTGCCGCTTCCTGACCTGTAACCTCAAAGGCAGGCTGCCAGCGTCCCATGCCCCTGTTTCCTTCAGCTTGCCTTGATCAGCATACCTACCTCCCAGGCTGCAGTGAGAAGTAAATAAGTCAGTGTAGAGACCACTCAGTACATGTTGCTGGCGTGATCACTCACTGCACGTTCCATAGTACTTGCACGTGTGATCTGAGGGACGTGACTGCCCCATGTGTCAATGATGTCCAGGGAAGTTAAGCGTGCCCCAAGATACCACAGCCACTGAAACGATGAAGCTACATCTTGAATCTCTGGACTCCTGGTCTGAGTTTCTGCTCTCTTGTCTGACACCCCAATCAATGCAAATGTGGAGCCAAAGATCACCTTCTGAAGCCGGTGAGCAAAAATCTGGCAAGATATCAGCAACTTAAAATATCTAAATGGCACCAAGGTACAGCTATGGGTCAGAAAATGAACTCGAAATCAGTTTTTGTAAAATCTGCCATCTGAGTTTTAAGTGTACACACTGCTGAACTATGTGTATCCCTATGTAATTTTTGTATAACTATATAAATCTTATATATTTATATTTACATATTCTATATATGTATGCATATGGAGCTTCCCAGGTGGCGCTAGGGGTAAAGAATCCTCCAGCTGATGCAGGAAACATAAAAGATGCATTTCAATCCCTGAGTCAGGAAGATCCCCTGGAGGAGGGCATGGCAACCCGCTGCAGTTTTCTTGTCTGGAGAATCCCATGGACAGAGGAACCTGGCAGGCTATGTAGTCCATAGGGTTGCAAAGAGAGTCAGACACAACTGAAGTGATTTAGCATACGCTATATATACACACACACATACACACGGGCTTCCCTGGTGGCTCAGAGGTTAAAGCATCTGCCTGGAATGCAGGAGACCCGGGTTCAATCCCTGGATCGGGAAGATCCCCTGGAGAAGGAAATGACAACCCACTCCAATACTCTTGCCTGGAGAATCTCATGGAGGGAGGAGCCTGGTAGGCTACAGTCCATGGGGTCACAAAGTGTCGGACACGACTGAGTGACTTCACTTTCACTTTCACACACACACACACACACACACACACACACACTTTAGTATAAATACTGTATCATCACACTTTACATAAAGTACCATTACTGGGACTTCCCTGGTGGTCCAGTGGTTTAAACTTCGCCTTCCAATGCTAGGTGTGCAGGTTAGATCCCTAGTTGGGGAGCTAAGATCCTATATGCCTTGGGGCCAAAAAAAACAAAATATAAAACTGAAGCAGTATTGTAACAAACTCAGTAAAGACTTTAAAAATGGTCCACATCAAAAAAGTCTTTTAAAAAAATACCATTACTACTGTTTACCATAAAATGCTATGAAATAGTGATACTTAATAATCCATATCTTATAGAGCTGTGTTAAGAATTAACTGAGCCCATACATAACCTCTAGAACAGAGTTTCTCAATCTCTGCTCTGTTGACATTTGGGCCAGATAGACCTTTGTTGGGCTTCCCTGATACCTCCACCTGCAATGCAGGAGACTGCGGTTGGATTCCTGGGTTGGGAAGACCCCCTGAAGAAGAGATAGGCTACCCACTCCAGTATTCTTGGGCTTCCTTGGTGGCTCAGGTGGTAAAGAATTCGCTTTCAGTGCAGGGGACCTGGGTTTGATCCCTGGGTTGGGAAGATCCTCTGGAGAAGGGCATGGCAGCCCATTCCAGTATTCTTGCCTGGAGAATCCCCATGGACAGAGGAGCCTAGTAGGCTACAGTCCATGGGGTTGCAAAGAGTTGGACAGAGCTGAGCAACTTAGCACAGCACACCACAGATCTCTGTTGTGGGGCCCATCTGTGTGCTATAGGGTGTTTATCAGTATCCTTCATCAGTACCTATTAGATGCCAGTCTAGCAGTCCCTGCTCCCTCAGTGTGACAACTACAGATATTTTTAAACTTTCCTAAGTATCCCCTGGGTGGCATTGGCATCCAGTCATTTACCAGTAATAGTAAATAATTGTTAACTACTTAACTGTGAGATATTTCCTGCTAGAATATATATTCCATCAGAGGGAGAATTTCGGTCTGTTTTGTTCATTGCTTTATCACCAGTGACTAGAACAGTGCCTGGCACAAAGCAGGTGTTCCGTAGTTGTTTGTTGAGTGAATGCATGATTAACTGGCCCTTTTAAGGGTTCTGTATTGTGAGCATTCTTCTAAGCCCTTTTTATATGGGTCATACCTCACATAACATTATGTGATCATCCTATTAATCTGCCCGTTTTACTTATTTTTTCTTTTTTTATCTTTTAACATTTTTTTATTTTTTTTTACTTTATTCTATGTTACAATACTGTATTGGCTGATTCATGTCAATGTATGGCAAAGCCGTTTTATTTTTAAATCGATTTTCATTGGAGTGTCATTGCTTTACAGTGTCGTGGTAGTTTTTACAGTACAGCAAAATGAATCAGCCATATATGTACACATATCCCTGCCCTTTTGGGCTTCCTAAGAAGTGAGTTCATGGAGGCTCACAGACGTTGAAGAGCTGGCCCAAGGCCGCAGCCCGGGGAGTGGTGGCACCAGAACTGAAATCTCTGCTCCTGGCACAAAAGCTCATCCCCAGCATCGCTCTTCTGTATGACATGGGTCCACTGCTTATAGACTGACATTTAAAAATAGGCCTGCTTATCTGCTAGTGGCAGCTGTGGCCCTGGTCTTCTTACTTGTGTCTATGATGGTCTCTAAGTGAGGCTTGGCACAGTACACAATTCAGGTTCACCTGACTTTGTTGTTGGTTTCTGTATAAATGCAGGATAGGTTTTATGGATTTCGGTAAAACATTTTCCTAGAGAAAAAGCTTACCTTAAATCCTGAGGTCATTGAAAGTCGTGAGTTGAAAATAGAGTGGAAATTAATATTCATAAGAGTAGTACTTTCTTTAGGTTCAAGTTATAATATAACTCCTTCTGGTTCCTGGGTTAAATAATTAACTTTTATTAACTATCCAGTTGATGTAACATACATTGTCATTTTTCTTCAATTACTTATTTAGAAGCCTTGCTTTCTGTTTCAATGTAGGCAAAAAGAAATGCAAACAATTTTATTATTTTAAAAGAGATAATACTATAAAATTGTATTAATTAGATATATAGATTTAAAAGTTTAATAGATAAAAAAATAGATTTAAAAGTTTAATCTTTTAGTATGAAGCAGTTTTTTAAATGAAATATGTGAATTAAACCCTATTATATATGTTCCAATCCCACCCCTGTTTTCCTAGCAGAGCAAGCCTGCCGGCTCTCTTTATTCACCCTTCTTTCCTGTTACCTCTCTTGGGAGATAGGGCAGATGCAGCCTCATATAATACTTGCAAGACATTTTCTTTAGTGGATGATTGTGACGCCAGGAACAAAATTAGTCATTCCCCTTCTAAAGATGGAGCTTCCCTGGTGGCTCAGATAGTAAAGAATCTGCTTGCAATGCAGGAGACTGGGGTTCTATCCCTGGGTCAGAAAGATCCTCTGAGGAAGAGCGTGGCTACCCACTCCAGTATTCTTGTCTAGAGAATTCCATGGACAGAGGAGGCTTGTGGGCGACAGTACATGGGGTCGCAAAGAGTTGGACACGATTGAGCGACTAACACTTTCTAACACACTTCTAAAGACATTGACAGTTCAAAAGACTTCAGAATTTCTTTTTCCTGTATCCTATCAGCTGGTTAGCTTATAATCCTAACCATGTCCCCAAACAGCCTCTCTGTTAGAAAGTGGAAGGAAGGAGGAGGAAAGAGTAGGTTTATATTTATCAGAAACCAAAGCCATTAAATGTGCCTCTTCCCCTTTCTCTGGATCCACTTCCTTCCTCTTATTACAAGCTCTATCCCTTTTCTTTAAAATCCTGCTGATGTTTATGCTGCATGCAAAGGAGAACAGAAGATGCAAGAACATCACCAGAGAAATGGAAAGGAAAATAACAGTTTTTCTGCCCCCACGCTGGGCCACACACTTTAGCCCCTAAGAGTAGATCTAAAAAAGGTGTGGTTCTGGTTCCATGAGAATTTACTATCTTGCATAGCCTCCTCCTAAGAAATCCATCACTTTGCTTTTACTGCTAGTGATCTAAAAAGGATGATTTATGTGTGTTTTCGAGCTGCCCCTGAAATACAGAGAGCATGGCACTAGGGCTCCGTGGCCCTCAGACCAGGAATGAGTCCTTCGGGTGTTTCTAACTTGACTGCACTCTGGCTGTAGAAGGTGGAAGGGATCTTGGAGGTTTTCCTCTCCCGGTCCTTCACTCACAGATGAGGAACTTGGAATCCAAGATGATATCATCAGAGACTTGAGAAATGCAACCTAAGGATTCTAATGCAGTTCTTTCCTCTTTTTCAAGCCACCACCCTGATTCATTTTTCATCATCTATGCTAAAGCCCAGCTTCATATTCCTTTAATGAAGACTCTAAAATATTCAAATCTTGCTTCCTGGAGCTTTAAAAATGTAAATTTCACAGATCACAGAAGAGTCCCATTTCTGTTTTCAGTTTACTTCCAAGCCATCATTTTACTTGGTTGAGCAGGAGCCTTTAAAGGGTTGCTGTCTCAGGTCCACCTTTTCTCTTGGAATGGAGCATGTCATGTGAAAAGAGAAAAGACCCTCAGACTCAGGGAGCAGGAGCAACAGCAGATCTATGATTGCTTTTAAAGCAGCTAGGTGAGAAAGGAAGGGAGACATGAAAGTAATTCTGGAAACTATCAAAGAAACAGATACTCTTATATTCCTGATAAGAATGGAACCAGAGAGAGAGGGAAATATTTAAATTAAAATCCATCCACATAATGCAGTATTAATCAGGCTTAAATTGTGGTTATGAAAATTCATAACAAAATAGAATACTTTCTGCACAAAAGTAATAATGAAAAATGAGTATGCAAAATGATTTAGGTTTCTATTATGTGATTATAGCTCTATAGGAAAAGATTTGCATGAGTCAGGAGACTAGGAAGAAATGGAAGGATACGAAAAGTGCTCATATGTGTGAAGTAAAGTGACAGATAAGGTTTTTCTTTTCTCTTTTCTCCTTTCTACTTTATCAATCCTGATGAACGTGTTCTGAGATAAAATGTTTTAAAAATAGCATTCACAATTTTGAACTAGAAAGAAAGGAAACAAGATTAATTGTGCTACTGAGCAGAAGAGGTAAAAGAATTCGACATACAGAGTAACGATTAGGAAGGAGGTAAAAAGGAGAGAGGAAAAAAAATACCTAGAGACATCAGTAAGTCTTCCACTGGGAAACGCTTTGAAAAGTGAAAGGGAAAAGTGAGTGAAAAACAAAAGACCCAGAAAGTGGAGAATGACAGAACCGTGACTGACATGGGAAGTCCTGAGAGAGAGATCTTTTTACTTGAGGAAAATTGGCTTTATCTGCCAGCAGCCTGCTCCAACGAGCTCATTTGGTCACCTGCGAAATTCCCACACAGTGCAGGTCTGGGGAGAGAAATCACAGGATCAATGCCAGTGAGAGAGAAGGTTTAATATCTGAAATCCAGTAAGAAAAACAATTTTTGTATCTTTAGGGATCTCCTGAGGCCGGATAGGCAGTAGTCTGTAGAAGTTTAGAAAACCCAAGTGTACCGAGTTTTATGAAGAAATACAATTCCTTGGGTTTTTTTCCCCTTTCCATTCCTCTTGCTTGTAAACAGTAAGAATTTCAATGGGACTTCTGAGCAGGAAAGTGGAGAGGAAATTGACACATTTCTATAAATCAGTGAAAGTATGGTTTCTGAACCTTCATATATAAGTTAAGCGTTATTCATGTCATAGTAATACAACTTGAATTAAACAACTAGTATTTTTACCTTGTGAAATTTCCAAAGCAGAGTTTAGGATCAGTTCTGAAACAGGCAGCATTTCAAGATTTACTATATTTCTTCAAATCTAAGGCATTTTTTTTTCTTGTAGGTTTTTAACTGTTGTGATTACAATTTGTAACTAATATGTACATTTAATTTTTATTAGTTCCCTTCAAAACTCTAATTAAATTGGAATCTGAAAAGGAATGGTCTTATCTATATGTATAACTAAATCACTTTGCTGTATACTTGAAACTAGCACAACATTGGAAATCCAATATAAAATAAAATTTCTTAAAGGAAAGAAAAACATCAAAGCTAAGCAAAAGGCGGGGGGGGTGGGAATTGATGTCTTATTTTGTCACTGAACAGAAGCAATACAGACATTCAGTATAAATGCTCATCCCTCCCAAGAATATATATACTTACAGGTGCTCACTTGAGCCTTGTTGAGCTTATCTTGGGTCTTTTAAAATATAAAATCCAGGGATGTTGGAAACCTTCCACTGGGTATACATGCCCGCTCAGTCAATTCTGTCATGTCTGACTCTCTTGAGACCCCGTGTACTGTAGCCAGCTGTCCATGGGATTCTCCAGGCAAGAATACTGGAGTGGGTTGCCACGTCCTTCTCCAGGGTATCTCCCCAACCAGGAGCTGAACCCTTTTCTCTTGTGTCTCCTGCATTGGCAGGTGGGTTCTTTGCCATTAGTACCACTTGGGGAGCCCAGATGCCCACGTTTGCTTTCGTAGGTCATCATCCCAGTCATACTTAACTGGCCAGTGGGCCTGAGCACTCAGCCTGTCTACCTTTGGGGTCCAGGGTATCTTACATTTGTGGTTTCAGTAGGGCTGAGTCAGAACTGTCCTTCCAAGAAGCATCTCAGGTGTGCAGGTCTCTGTAAGCTGGTCTGCAGCAGCCCTACAGTGTACACACTCACCCGTATTTTCTGTAATACACAGTTGTTTTCCTAACTCTCTGGTAAAATAGTGGAGATTTTGTTTTGTTTTTGTTTTGTTCAGGGTGTTTTATATTATTGTTACACTCTTTTGAGTTACCTCGGATGACGGAGTTTTATGACAAAAATATTGCTAGTTTCACATCTAATCTTTGGGAAATATGAGGATGTCATTTAGGAGACAATAGGTTTCTGGTTTTTAGAACTTTTTCTCTTTGATTTTTTCCCCTTTTTTACCAGCTTTTTTCTGCCACTCTCTCCTCCCTCCCTTGTTTGCTTTTTTTAAATTTTACTACACCTGTTTCTACTTACTGCCTTCTCTCTGTCAGCTTCATTGTCACCTGAGTATCTTGTATTCAGAATTCTCCAAAGAAGGCCCAGCCAACCGCCTGGTCATCATGCAGAACAGAGCTTCTCGCTGGGTTGAGATG
>SJYC01037717.1:0-16115 GCA_006408675.1 Madoqua kirkii
CTTTGGCTGCAAAGAATATAATCAATCTGATTTCGGTGTTGACAATCTGGTGATGTCCAGATATTGTTCCTCTAATCTATGTAAATGAAACTATTTGTATGGTAATCTGCCCTTATTCAAGATTCAAGTTAATCATTTTATGTTCCAGGATGAACCATTTGGTGCCAAGATTATACCGGAATGCATTTTATGGGTGAGGGGCCTGCTACCATTCTGAGTTTTACGACATTTCTTTCATTCATTAACTGACTGCAGAGGAGCTACCTCACATACGAGGTCAGGGGCAGAAGCCAGGAGGACCCCATGCCCGAGGGGAGGTGGTCAAGTGGAACTACCCCATATCTGAGGTCACGGGCAGCAGACGAGAGGAGTTACTCCTGCTCAAAGCAAGGGGTTTCAGCCTGGACAAACAACCTCATATCCAAGGAGCAGTGGCTGCACCAGCCCCAGAGGGCCTAGAGGAGCTATTCCATGTTCAAGGTCGGGAGGAGCGGAGGTGAGGAGATATCCCTCATCCAAAGTAAGGACCAGTGGCTGCACTTTCCTGGAGCAGCCGTAAAGAGCTGCCCAACGTTCAAGGTAAGAGAAACCCAAGTAACATGGTAAGTGTTGCAAGAGGCAATCAGGAACAGACACACACAGAAAACTAGTCAATCTGATCACATTAGGCCACAGCTTTGTCTAACTCAATGAATCTAAACCATGCCCTGTGGGGCCACCCAAGATGGGCAGGCATGGTGGAGAGGTCTGACACAGTGTGGTCCACTAGAGAAGGGAATGGCAAACCACTTCAGTATTCTTCCCTTGAGAACCCCATGAACAGTATGAAATGGCAAAATAATAGGATATTGAAAGAGGAACTCCCCAGGTCATTAGGTGCTCAACACGCTACTGGAGATCAGTGAAGAAATAACTCCAGAAAGGATGAAGGGATGGAGCCAAAGCAAACACAATAACCCATTGTGGATGTGACTGGTGACAGAAGTAAATTCCGATGCTGTAAAGAGCAATACTGCATAGGAACCTGGAATGTCAGACTCATGAATCAAGGCAAATTGGAGTGGTCAAACAAGAGATGGCAAGAGTAAACGTCAACATTCTGTGAATCAGTGAACTAAAATGGACTGGAATGGGTGCATTTAACTCAGATGACCAGTATATCGACTACTGCTGGCATGAATCCCTTAGAAGAAATGGAGTGGCCACCATGGTCAACAAAAGAGTCCAAAACACAGTATTGGATGCAATCTCAAAAATGACAGAATGATCTCTGTTCGATTCCAGAACAATCCAGTCAATATCACAGTAATCCAAGTCTATGTCCCAACCAGTAATGCTGAAGAAGCTGAAGTTGAATGGTTCTATGAAGACTTAAAAAATATTTTAGAACTAACACCCAACAAAGGTGTCCTTTTCATTCTAGGGGACTGGAATGCAAAAGTAGGAAGTCAAGAAACACCTGGAATAACAGACAAATTTGGCCTCAGGATACGTAACAAAGCAGGGCAAAGACTAATAGAGTTTTGCCAAGAGAATGCATTGGTCAAAGCAAACACCCTCTTCCGACAACACAAGAGAAGACTCTACACATGGACATCACCAGATGATCAACACTGAAATCAGATTAATTATATTCTTTGCAGCCAAAGATGGAGAAGCTATATACAGTCAATAAAAACAAGACCAGGAGCTGACTGTGGTTCAGATCATGAATTCCTTATTGCCAAATTCAGACTGAAATTGAAGTAAGTAGAGAAAACCACTAGATCATTCAGGTATGACCTATCATGTCCCTTATGATTATACAGTGGAACTGAAAAATTGATTCAGGGGACTAGATTTGATAGATAGAGTGCCAGATGGAGTTTCGTGACATTGTACAGGAGACAGGGATCAAGACCATCCCCATGGAAAATAAATACAAAAAAGCAAAATGGCTCTCTGAAGAGGCCTTACAAATAGCTGTGAAAAGAAGAGAAGTGAAAAGCAAAGGAGAATAGGAAAGATATAAGCATCTGAATGAAGAGTTTCAAAGAATAGCAAGAAGAGATAAGAAAGCCTTCCTCAGTGATCAATGCAAAGAAATAAAGGGAAATAACAGAATGGGAAAGACTAGAGGTCTGTTCCGGAAAATTAGAACTACCAAGGAAACATTTCATGCAAAGATGGCCTCGATAAAGGACAGAAATGGTGTGGACCTAACAGAAGCAGAAGATATTAAGAAGAGATGGCAAGAATACACAGAACTGTACAAAAAAGATCTTCACGACACAGATAATCACGAAGGTGTGATCACTCATCTAGAGCCAGACATCCTGGAATGTGAAGTCAAGTAGGCCTTAGAAGCACCACTACGAATAAAGCTAGTGGAGATGATGGAATTCCAGTAGACCTATTTCAAATCCTGAAAGGTGATGCTGTGAAAGTGCTGCACTCAACATGCCAGCAAATTTGGGAAACTCAGCAGTGGCCACAGGACTGGAAATGGTCAGTTTTCATTCCCATCCCAAAGAAAAGCAATGCCAAATAATGCTCAAACTACCACACAATTGCACTCATCTCACATGCTAGTAAAGTAATGCTCAAAATTCTCCAAGCCAGGCTTCAGCAATATGTGAACTGTGAACTTCCTGATGTTCAAGCTGGTTTTAGAAAAGGCAGCAGAACCAGAATTCAAATTTCCAACATCCACTGGATCATAAAAAAGTATGATAGTTCCAGGGGAAAAACAAACAAACAAACAAACCAAAAAAACACAACCATCTACTTCTGCTTTATTGACTGTGCCAAAGCCTTTGACTGTGTGGATCACAATAAACTGTGAAAAATTCTGAAAGAGATGGGAATACCAGACCACCTGGCCTGTCTCTTGAGAAACCTGTATGCAAGTCAGGCAGTAACAATTACAACTGGACATGGAACAACAGCCTAGTTCCAAGTAGGAAAAGGAGTATGCCAAGGCTGTATATTGTCACCCTGCTTATTTAAATTATATGCAGAGTACAACATGAGAAATACTTGGCTGGAGGAAACACAAACTGGAATCAAGATTGCCGGGAGACATATCAATACCCTTAGATATGCAGATGACACCACCCTTATGGCAAAAATTGAAGAGGAGCTAAAAACCTTCTTGCTGAAAGTGAAAGAGGAGCATGGAAAAGTTGGCTTAAAGCTCAACATTCAGAATATGAAGATCATAGCATTCGGTCCCATCACATCCTTGGAAATAGATGGGAAAACAGTGGATATAGTGTCAAACTTTATTTTTGGGCTCTCCAAAATCACTGCAAATGGTGATTGCAGCCATGAAATTAAAAGACGCTTACTCTTTGGAAGAAAATTTATGACCAGCTAGATAGTGTATTGAAAAGCTGAGACATTTTTTGCTGACTAAGGTCCGTCTACTCAATGCTATGGTTTTTCCAGTGTTCATTTATGGATGTGAGATTTGGACTGTGATGAAAGTTGAGCATCGAAGAATTGATGCCTTTGAACTGTGGTATTGGAGAAGACTCTTGAGAGTCCCTTGGACTGCAAGGAGATCCAACTAGTCCATTCTAAAGAGCAGCTCTGGGATTTCTTTTGAAGGAATGATGATAAAGCTGAAATTCCAGTAGTTTGGCCACCTGACACAAAGAGTTGACTCATTGAAAAAGACTGTGATGCTTGGAGGGATTTGGGGAAGGAGGAGAAGGAGACGACAGAGGATGAGATGTCTGGATGGTGTCACTGACTCGATGGATGTGAGTCTGAGTGAACTCTGGGAGTTGGTGATGAATAGGGAGGCCCTGAGTACTGAGATTCATGAGGTCACAAAGAGTTGGACAAGACTGTGCAGCTGAACTGAACTGAACTGAACAGTGTCTATATAACATCCAGCTGAAAACTAGCAGGGGGGTACTCTTTTTGCCCCCTTCTGATGATTATGGCAGAAGCTTTCTTTATCTCCTTTATGCTTTTATAAATCTTTATTACACAAGAGCTCTGAGTGATCAAATCTCATCTCTGGCCCCGGATTGAATTATTCCCTTCTGGGGGCCAAGAATCCCAGCATCTTTGCGTGATTCAATAAGAACCTTTCATCTTGGTGACTTGTCTGGGATCCTTCAAGACAAGGTAAGGATGCTTGGAGCTCTAGTTCTTTGTTATCTTAGCGAACACATTTTCTGCTATGTTTTACTAACTCTACGATGTACTTGTGTGAATGAATGACATACTCTACGAAAGCAAGTGGGGAGCCCTGCTCTGTGGTTCCACAGTGATCTCATACAGCCTATGGCAGAAACCTGTTGGGGGTTTATACCAACCTGCCAATGCCAAGTGGCACCCAATATCTCCTTTGGGAACCAACCAGAAATGGGCAAAACGTGTGGACTGAAATCCCCTTTCTCAGTCGAACTTTTCAGCCTTTTTAACCATTTCATAACTCCTTGGGGATTAGAAGTATTAACTTAATCTATCACGTCATAGACTTTCAAGGGACTTGTGATCCATATTGTTACTGTGTACTATGGCTTAGTTCCTGAACTTGGATTGGTAGTCAAGAAAGTGCCTAGCCTCACTAGGAATCAGAAGTTTGGATGCTAGATGGAGCTCTAGCTCCAAGAACATCTCTGAGGTTAAAGGCTACTCAGATGGGGACTGCAGTTCCCCACCCCGCTTTGGTAATGCTGGCTCTTAGTGGACCAGAGGAGGCTTTTATATTGGTGTGGTGATGCTTGAAAAGAAAATCTCAGCTTTATGTTTATATCGGTCTTATTGTGGTCAGAAGTATACTTAGGGTCGTGTATAGGCACTCGGGTGATGAATGTTTCCCCCAGCAGTCTTAGCTTGGGAGGCATTCCGGAAGGTTACTCTGATTGCAACCCGGGTGGCATCAGAGGCAAGCAAGGTTAAAGGTGCAGAGCTGGACATCAGGTAGAGATGCTATCATGTCTACCCTTGTTACATTCCCCACTTTGTCTCCGTGGTAGAACCAGGAGGGCCTAGGATAGTGCCTGCATTGGTAAGGGACAGACTAAGTCCTACCTGGAAAGAAAATCTTTTGGTGTAAAGTCTGTCTACATCCCCATCTAGAGCAGGGACGGGTGCTTCCAGTAGAAAAATGGTGCTGGTCGCTTTTTTTCTTTTCTCTCTCTCTTACAGATGGGAGCTAACAATTCCAGCCTCATTTCTTTGAACTGTATCCTGAAAAACTGGAATAGATTTGATCCTCAGGGCTTAAAGAAGACATACCCGGTCTTCCTATGTGATACCACATGGCCATGATATTTACTGGAGGATGGCGAATGGTGGCCAGTTGAAGAGTCTCTTAAGTATAATACTGTTTTACAATTAGACCGGTTCTGTAAGGAACAAGTGAAGTGGGTAGAGGTAGCATATGTGTTGCCATTTTTCTCTCTGTGAAATATGCCAAAATTATGTCCTAAGGGTATAGATTTGGGTGTGAAATCTTTAGCTCCCTCCTGTCCTCCTACTTTGCCCCCGTACCCAGGGCTCCAAGCTGAGCAAACTGAAAGCCAGAGAATCCCCCTCAGAAGGGTTGCCTTTGTCTCATTGGAAACTCAAGCTGTGATTCAAACTGCCTTGGTCTCAGTGGAAACCCAAACTGAGATTCGAACTGCCCACATGGAGGTCCAAACAACTCCTGTCTCAGTACTACTTCAGACTACTCTGGTTTCAGTGGAAACTCAGACCATCAAAGTAAGAGATGAGGTGGAGGACAGGAGACAAAGAGAAAAAGAAAAATGGGTTTCTCCAATCTAACTCTGGGATCATACGTGCAAAGCAGCCATAGAGACTGAGGAACAGCCACACAAGCTGTTGCCTCTTCATGAAATACCCACTGGGAGAAATAATCAGTCTATGAGAGTTAATAAGCCTTTTTCTTATCAAGAAATACAAAGAATCAAGGAGGATCTGGGAAACAATTTAGAGGACACAGAAAAATATATTAGAGCTTTTAAAGGTGTTACTCTGCTTTATGACCTTACCTGGAAGGATGTTATTATATCTTGGGACAAACGCTGACTCCCAACTCAGAAGACTCAAGTTTTGGGAAAAGCAGTTTCTTATGGAGATGAACGGCTTGGTAATGAATCAGTAGGGAAGAGGGAGGATGAGATAGCGGCCTTCCTCACTGGGAATCAGTCAGTGCCAAATACAGAACCAGACTGGGACTACAACACAGCTAAAGGAAGATGGGATCAGAGTTATTTTGTCAGATGTATTCTTGAAGGACTCAAGCAGGCACATTTTAAGCTTTTAAACTATGGCAAATTGGCAGACATAGAACAAGAGGAGAAAGAAGTTCCTGGTAAATTCCTAGATAGACTAAGAGAAGCCCTTCGCAGATTCACTGAGATTTATTCCAAAAGTGAAGAAGGAAAGGTGATCTTAAAAGATAGATTTCTTACTTAATCAGCTCCAGATATCCACCGTAAACTGTTGAAAACAGTGTATGGACCAAATCAGTCTTTAGATACTCTGTTACAACTGGCTCAGACAGCCTATTCTGATAGGGAGTATGTGGAAAAGAAAGAATGGCAAAAAAAAAAAAAAAGACAAAGGGAAAGGCAGAAGCCTTTGCAATGGCTATGAAAAACTTTCTTAAACAGCCTGAGAAAGATGTCCAGAGGGACCCAGGTGAAAAGGGATGGGCTTGCTATTACCGTGAAAAGGAGGAGCACCTCAAGTGGGATTACCCTTAGACATCTAAGCTGCCCCTGGCTCCATGTCTGGTCTGCAAAGGACCACATTGGAAGAGAGACTGCCCTCAGAGGCATAGGTCTCCAGGGTCAGACTCTTAAAACAATCAGGACTGAATGTGCCTGGGGGTCCCAACACAAGCTCCCATCCTAATTACATCTGAGGAAACCCGGGTATTAATAATTGTGGAGCTCAATCTCTTGATTTCCTTTTAGATACTGGGGCAAATTACTCTGTGCTTACTGAAGCCCCTGGCCCACTTCTTCCCAATCCACTTCCATAATGGGACTGTCTGGACGAGCCAAAAGGTATTATTTCAGTTACTCTTTATCTTGCAACTGGGATTCTGTGCTATTTTCACACGAATTTCTAATTGTGCTGGAATCTCCCTTACCCCTTTTGGGAAGGGATATACTGAGCAAGGTCCATGCCTCTGTTTCATGAATATAGAGCCCTCTCTTTCTCTTCCTTTAGTTGAACAAAATGTAAATCCTAGAGTATAGGCTGATGGAAAATCTGTGGGTTGAACACAAAATGCTATTCCTGTAGTTGTCAAGCTCAAAGACCCACACTTATTTTTACATAAGAAGCAGTATCCACTGAAACCTGAGGTTAAGGAAGGGTTAAAACCTATCATTGAAAATTTAAAGGAGCAGGGACTATTCCTTGTAAAAGTCCTTGCAACACTCCTATTTTGGGTATAAAAAAATCAAATGGTAAATGGAGACTAGTTCAAGATTTACGTATAATAAATGAAGCTGTAGTTCCTTTACATCCCGTGGTGCCTAATCCCTATACTCTATTGGCTGAAATTCCTGAGCGAGCTAAATATTTCTCAGTAATTGATTTAAAAGATGCCTTCTATTCACTGCCTTTGGAGGAAGAAAGTCAATTTCTATTTGCATTTGAAGATCCTATGCAGTCAGCTTCTCAGTTAACCTGGACAGTTTTGCCCCAGGGATTTCGTAACAGCCCTCACTTATTTGGACAAAGTTTGTCACGGGATCTACAAAGCTTTAATAGCTCTGAAGCGGTGGTATTACAATATGTAGATGATATTTTGCTCTGTGCTGAGACAGAGGAAGCTTGTTCGCCAGCCTCAAAAGATTTCTTAAACTTTCTGGCAGGCTGTGGTTACAAGGCATCAAGAGAAAAGGCTCAGCTTTGTCAACAATCGGTTAGCTATCTGGGCCATTAATCATTAATCATATCAGAAAGGACTAAGGCCATAGGCTCTGAGAGAATTAAGCCTATACTAAATCATTCCCTACCTATGACTTTAAGACAATTGAGAGAATTTTGGGGTTTCACAAGTTGCTGTCACATTTGGATTCCGGGTTATGGGGAACTTGCCCGGCCTTTATATAAACGTATAGCTGAAACTCAGCAAGCCCAAACTGACAAACTGGTTTGGTCTTCAGACTGCTCTCCTGCAAGCTCCAGCTCTGAGCTTGCCCACAGGGTCAGAATTTATTTTGCCACTGAAAGAAAAGGTATGGCCTTGGGAATTTTGACACAACTCCGAAGGCCTCACCAGTAACCTATCGCTTTTCTAAGCAGAGAATTAGATGTAATTTCACGTGGGTGGCTCCACTGCCTAAGAGTAATTGGGGCAGTGGCTTTATTAGCACCTGAAGCTTTAAAAATAATTAATGGACAAAACCTTACTGTACTGACTTCTCATGATGTGAGTGGAATCTTAAATTCTAAAGTTAATATTTGGATGACAGACAGTAGGCTTCTTAAATATCAGTCAATGTTGTTAGAAGGACCCGTATTTAAGCTCAAAGTTTGTGAAAATTTAAATCCTGCCACTTTTCTTCCTGAGAAGGAAAATGAAACAGCTGATCATGATTGTTCCCAATTTCTAACTTTAATCTATGCACCTCGGGAAGATCTAATGGATACCCCATTAGACAATCCTGACATGAGAGGCTTCTAACTGCTATATATTGTCCTAAAGAAGTAGCTGTTATGCATTGCAAAGGACACAGCAGGGATGGGAGTAAAGTAGCCAAAGGTAATCAGCTGGCTGACTGTTAAGCCAGAAAAGCAGCACTTTACAAAACCCCTTCACTGCAGACACCTTTGATCTGGACATGTCCTGTAGAACAGGGAAAACCACAATATACTGAGGAAAAATTAAAAACATATGAAAAACGAGGAACAAAGAATACTGATAAAAGATGGTTACAGTCTGAGGATGGACGATTAATAATTCCTAAAAATTCTCAGTGGAAAATTCTGAAGTGTTTATATCAGAATTTTCATTTGGATGCAGAGAGTACTTACCAAATGGCTTCTCGTTTGTTTGAAGGTAAAAATGTAATGAAAACTTAAAAAAAAAAAAAAAATCAAAAGGTGTGAGGTTTGTCAGAAAAATAACCCAAAGGCTGAAAAGCTAGCAAAATCTGGATTACAACCAAATGGGAAGTATCCTGCAGAGGACTGGGAAATTGATTTCACTCATATGCCAAAAGCTAATGGATATTCCTGCTTACAAGTTTGGGTAGATACTTTTACTGGATTAACTGAGGCTTTTCCCTGTTGTAGTGAACAGACTAAGGAGGTTATAAAGATTTTAATCCATGAAATTATCCCCAGGTTTGGGCTGCCACGTAGTCTTCAGAGAGACAGTGGCTCCATCTTTAAAGGTGCTGTAACTTAGGGGGTATCTAAAGCTCTAGGAATAGAATATCATTTACACTGTTCCTGGAGACCTCAATCCTCAGGAAAGCTCATGACATTATCAAAAGGCATTTGCCCAAATTAACTCAAGAGACGCAGGACAGTTGGATTAAAGTCCTACCTATAGCTTTAATGAGGGCTCGAACTGCCCCCCAAAAGGAGGAACTGTCCCCCTTTAACTGTATTTAAGGAAGGCTTTTCTTATACCCAGACATTGTTATAGACCCTGAAGCTTTGGAATTAACTAGTTATGTAATTCAGCTCTCAGCTTTTCAACAGGAATTAACAGAACTCCAGGAGACAACTCCTGACCCAGCCTCTGAGTCAAGCAAGCCTCTATTTGAGCCAGGAACTGAGGTTCTCATAAAAAACATAGGTATCTGGGAGCTCATTCCTCAAGACCCTCTGGGAAGGCCCTTACCATGTTATTCTTTCTTCTCCCACAAGCTGTCAAAGTGCCAGGAATTGATTTGTGGGTACATCACACTCTAGTTAAGAGGTAGCACCCTGACCAAAACTAAGTGACATGTTTTTATGTCTTTACTTTCTATGCTCTGACTTTGTACATTTCAGATGGGCCTAATAATTTATGTGAGCTTACTTCTGCTGACTCCAAATATCCTGTGTCTGCCATTTGATCCTCAAGACAATGCCTTCCTATCCTGGGTTCACTCCTATGCTGCATTCCACAATCAATCTAACTGCTGGGTCTGTGGAGCATTCTCCTCTTCATCAGTGGAAAGGCTTCCTGTGGTGAACATCTCCACTTCAAGGAAAAGACTTTCTCCGAGTCTGTGAATAGCTTCGACAACAATCACATGCGATTCCTCTTCTTCATCTAATGATATCTGCCAACCCTATAATGGACTGGTGCAACACTTTGTACTTTAACATGGACATGATGAGACTTTTAATTTTGATTATACATTGTCTCAGTTCAATTACTATTTTGCTACACATAAGGCAAACAGGTCTAGGTCTAATGGTTTTTTACTTGATGTGTATCAAATATGGGATGAGGTTATATGGTTAACTCCTGCAAAA
This sequence comes from Madoqua kirkii, assembly GCA_006408675.1. Taxonomy (NCBI): domain Eukaryota; kingdom Metazoa; phylum Chordata; class Mammalia; order Artiodactyla; family Bovidae; genus Madoqua; species Madoqua kirkii. Next base: position 10,444 of record SJYC01037717.1, read on the forward strand.
AGGACGTTTAATATCTACTGCCTCTATATGCTGGGAACAAACAGCCATCCCCAAAAGTCGGCCAATAATTTAACTACAATGATTGGAAACAACTAGGATTTTTGCTCAGGAAATATGCAATGTAATCATTCTTGTGTTTTCCAACCCCTGTTCAAGTCCTCCCTTTGTTTGGCCAGGCACTAATTTGGACGGGATATCTCAGTCACGCTGGTTTGCTTCAAACGGGACTTACTGAATATGTGGCTCATACCTTTGGGCATGGCTTCCCCTTGGTTGGATAGGGAGATGCACCCTGGGTCTAGCCTTTACTCATAGCTTTATATTTTTGGAGCTTCCAGAAAACTTGCTTATTTACCCCACCTTAAAACTTGATGGACAAGGTCTGTATTTCACTGGTATGATTATTTGGCTGCAGTGTTTGTTCTTTCTTTGGGAACTACAGATGTTATGCTATGAGTGGATGCTTTGACTAATTTTATTCAAGAGGCATTACGAGATTCTCAAAAGGTTATTTCAGCTCTGAATGCTGAACAAGCACCAATTAGAAAGGTGGTTTTACAAAACAGATTGGCTTTAGATATTCAGACAGCTGTGTAAAGAGGAATGTGTGCTATTATTCAGACCCAGTGCTGTACATACATACCTGATATGAGCACAAATGTTACTCACTTACTAAACACAACAACAAGTTGATTGGGGCCATGGATACTCCTGAAGCTTCAATTGCCTCACTTTGGAAGACGCTAACTAGTTCTCCATGGTGGACAACTATCTTAATTACAATAATTCTGATTGTTTTGTTTTTGGTATTTGCTCACTGCATCTGTAAGTGCATAACTGAATTTGTTTCTAGCCGCATGAAAGCTTTTAAGTTACAAATAGTTGTGCAAACTCCTGCTACTGCTGAAGCTTCCTCCTACTACTGTTTGGGGCCCCTGGATCAGATATCCTCAATATGAGGATTAGGAGAATATGTTGCCTTACCAATTTAGGGACAACGCCGCTTCTCAGCTTGGAAGAAGTTATGGAATGGGAATGACGTCCCTTTTCCCTGCTGCTGCTGCTAAGTCACTTCAGTTGTGTCCAACTCTGTGCGACCCCAGAGACGGCATCCCACCAGGCTCCTCCATCCCTGGGATTCTCTAGGCAAGAACACTCGAGTGGGTTGCCATTTCCTTCTCCAATGCATGAAAGTGAAAAGTGAAAGTGAAGTCCTGCAGTCATGTCCGACTCTTAGCGACCTCATGGACATGGCAGCACATCAGGCTCCTCCGCCCATGGAATTTTCCATGCAAGAGTACTGCAGTGAGGTGACATTGCCTTCTCCCCCTTTTTCCCTCGGCAACATAATTCTCCTAAAAGAAAAGGCAGGGATGAGAGGGTAACAGGCAGGAAGGCCAAGAGTCTCCAACCGGAGGAAATGGTCTGAAAGTGTCAGATATTTTTATCTCTCTTAAGAGGCAGGAGGAAACAAACTAGCAATATGTTTTCCTTCTCTATACAGATTTAAAGGAAGTTTCTCTTAAAATACTGTGTTGCCATAATGACACCTGGTTTCACCTGAAGTTAACGATTATCAAACCTAAAGATAACCAATGACTTTTTCTTATGGAAATGTTTGTCTTAAGCTATGATAATGTACTATGCATTTACCTCAAATTCTGTCTTCAAGTTGGTTCCCCATCTTTATTCAGAACCTACTTGACAAACCAGTATGCTATACTCAGGTATTGTTCCACTAATCTATGTAAACAAAACTATTTGTATAATGATCTGACCTTCTTCAAGATTCAAGTTAATAATTTTGTGGTGATTAACCATGAACCATTTGGTGCCAAGATTATCCCAAAATGCATTTTATGGGTGAGGGGCCTGGTGCCATCCTGCATTTTAAGACATTCCTTTCTTTCATTAACAGACTGCTAGTGACTATATAACATCCAGCTGAAGACTAGCAGGAGAGTACTCTTTCTGCCCCCTTCTGATGCCTATATCAGAAGTTTTCTCTATCTCCTTTATACTTTAGTAAAACTTTATTACACAAAAGCTCTGAATGATCAAGCCTTGTGTCTGGCCCCAGATTGAATTTTTCTTTTCCGGGGGCCAAGAATCCTGGCGTCTTTGAGTAATTCAACAACAACCTTTCACCAGGAACTGAATCCCTATCTCCTGTATCTCCTGCATTAGAGGTAGATTCTTTACCTGCTGAACTATTAGAAAAGATTCCTCTTATATTGCAGGCAAATATCTTTACAGCTGTCAAATCTTTTCAATTATTATATCTTCTTAGTTTAGTTCCTTGTCATTATATAACGACCTTCCTTTTCATTCATTGCAGCCCTTGTTTTAAAGTCTATTTTGTCTGATATGATTATTACTATCACACTACTCTTTTTCTTTCTATCTGCATAAGCAAGGCTTTTCTCACCCCCTCAGTTCAGTTTCCTGTTTCTTTAGATCTGAACTGAGTCTCTTGTAAGCAGCATAAATATGATTTTTATCTTTGTATCCATTCAGCAACTCTGTTTTTAGATTAAAGCATTCAATCCATTTATATTTAAAGTATTTATTAATTATTAACCTATAGCCATCTTGTCATTTTGTTGTAGTTGTTTTTAGCTTGTTTTGTGTGTGTGTGTGTGTGTGTGTGTGTGTTTATGTGTTTGTTTTGTTTTGTTTGCTTTCGGCTTGTCTACTTTTGATAACTTTCTTCATGATTTGAAATATTTGTGATTTGAAAATGACTTTAGCACTATGTTTGGACTCCTTGTTCTTATTGTGTGTGCATCTATTGTAGATTTATGGCTTGTGGTTACCACAAGGTTTCTGTATATGTTGATGATGATACTTCTTTTGTCTTTAAGCGTCCCTAGTAATTTTATATAAATAATCGGTCTGCTACATTTACTGTATATTTCCCTTTACCAGTGACATTTTTCTTTCATAATTTTAATATTTCTACTTGTGGTCTTTTCAGCTTAGAGAAGTCCTTTTAACATTTCTCATAAATCCAATTTAGTTGTGCTGAACACTTTTAGGTTTTATTTGTCTGTAAAATTTTTTCTGTCCTTCGAATCTAAGTGATATCACCATTCCAGGTAGAGTAACCCTGGTTGTAGTGTTTTTTTGTTTTTTTTTTTTTTCACTTCATCACTTTAAATATATCAGGCTACTCACTACTCACCTGCAAAATTTAGGTTGAAAAGTCATCAAAAATTTTATGTGTTTCCCTTGCATAAAATTATTTGCTTTTCCCTTGTTGTGTTTAATATTTATCTTTAATTTTATTAAGTATATTTTTAAACATTTTGCCATATTAATTATAATATCTTGGTTGGGCCTCTTTGAGTTTATCTTCTTTGGAACTCTGTGCTTTCTAGACCTGGATAGTATATTTGTTTCTTTTCTCAGATTTGGAATTTTTTTCAGTTATTTATTCAAATAAGTTATTTATCTCTTTTTTCTTTTTCTGGGACCCTTTAATACAAATGTCTGTATGACTGATATTATCTCAGAAGTCTCTTAAAATAGCCTCATTTTTTAAATTATTCTTTTTCCTTTTCTTTTTTTCCTGTTCAGCTTAAGTAAATCTATTATTTTGTTCAGTAGTTAGAATCGGAAAAGGATTCCAGAATGGTGATGGCTAACAGACAAAGAAGGGTAAAGCCCACAAAAATAGAGCAAGGGACGGTCCAAAGACCAGAGTGAGGGCTTCAGGTGAAACAAACTGTTCTCCCGGCTAGCCCAAATTTCATATGGCAGGCTCAAGGGAAGAGAAAAAAGCATATAAAATGAGGAGTGAAAATTGAACTTTTTTCTTTCTTTCTTTCTTTCTTTCTTTCTTTCTTTCTTTCTTTCTTTCTTCTCTTTGCATTGTTGGGTTGGCCTGCCCTCATGCCTCTAAGATGTATTTTTCTTTGCTTGCCAAATAAAACTGAGCTGTAACCCTAGTCTGTCCATCACTTCAAATTTTTGCTGTGGTGAGACAGAACTGAAGAAATTACACACTCTCCTGACATATTGGTGTCATTTTTCAGATGTAACCTGGCTGAAACAACCTAGGCTCAGCCCGCACAAGGTACTGATGAAGCACAATAGAAGTTCAACTTGGTGAAATCTCCCATGGTGGAAGCAGAATGTGAAGAAAACCCAACGCAGTGGAAGTGACAAGAAGCCCAGCATGTTGGAAACCAGGACAGCTACAACAAACTCTGCTGAAAGCTCATGTGGCTCAGTTACAAATTCCAGAAGACCTCTGGTTAAGGCAGGAAGTAAGTCCTCGATCCTATGACTGGAAGGACATATGACTAACAAAATCTCAATTCCTTTACAATTTCTTGTTTCTTGTTTCCTCAACCCCCTCTGTGAATAGATGAGTGGCAGTGAATGCAATTTAGGGACTCAGGTAGGGACTACTTAGGAACTGTGTCCAAGGAATGGGGATTCTTTTGTCCTTAATATTATTTATGCCAAGTATCAAACATGAGAACTGTGAGTACAGGTCAGATATTTAGAAGATTTTCTGACAGGTTATGAAGGGGACTCCTCAGCACGTTTTTCTCACTGCTTTTCCTTCCCAACCTTCAGCTCCTTTCTCCCAGGACTTGAGTCCAGCCAAATCCTATGGTGCCTAGTTTGAGGACCTAATGAAACTCAGGCTCTTGATATCTCATTGCAAAACATTCATTGAGAGACACAGCAATAGGTAAGATATAGATTTGTTTGGATTAAGAGAGAAGCACACTCCAAGTGTGTAGGCCATCACAGAGGGCAAGTACAGTGGTCATGGAATGTGGTTTGGTTAGTTTTCAGGAGCTAGGTGATTTTATAAGCTAATGAGTGGGAGAATAATTCCAACAATTGAGGAACCACCCACTCCTCCAGTAGCATGTTGGGCACCTATTAACCTGGGGAATACCTCTTTCAGTATCCTATCATTTTGCATTTTAATACTGTTCATGGGATTCTCAAGGCAAGAATAATAAAGTAGGTGCCCAATATGCTACTGGAGGTCAGTGGAGAAATAACTCCAGAAAGAATGAAGGGATGGAGCCAAAGTAAAAACAGTACCCAGTTGTGGATGTGACTGGTGATAGAAGCAAGGTCCGATGCTGTAAAGAGCAATATTGCATATGAACCTAGAATGTCAGGTCCATGAATCAAGGTAAACCGGAAGTGGTCAAACAGAAGATGGCAAGAGTGAACGTTACCATTCTAGGAATCACTGAACTAAAATGGACTGGAATTGGGTGAATTTAACTCAGATGACCATTATATCTACTACTGCGGGCAGGAATCCCTCAGAAGAAATGGAATAGCCATCATGGTCAACAGAAGAGTCCAAAATGCAGTACTTGGATGCAATCTCATAAACGGCAGAATGACCTCAGTTCTTTTCCAAGGCAAACCATTCAATATCACAGTAATCCAAGCCTATGCCCCAAACAGTAACGCTGAAGAAATTGAAATTGAATGGTTCTATGAAGACCTACAAGATCTTTTTGAACTAACACCTAAAAAAGATGTCCTTTTCATTATAGGGGACTGGAATGCAAAAGTAAGAAGTCAAGAAACACCTGGGGGAACAGACAAATTTGGCCTCAGGATACAGAATGAAGCAGGGCAAAGACTAATAGAGTTTTGCCAAGAAAATGCACTGGTCATAGCAAACA
>SJYC01037722.1:0-17963 GCA_006408675.1 Madoqua kirkii
TTTTTTTTTTTCTATTTACAATGATGAGTTAGTTTTAGATGTACAGCAAAGTGATTCAGTTATATATATGTATCCATATATTCCTTCTTTTTAGGTTATTTTCACATATAAATTATCACAGAGTATTGAGCAGGCTTCCTGGTGATATACAGTAGATCCTTGTTGGTTATCTATCTTATACAGTAATATGTGTGTGTGTGTGTGTATTACTAAAAGACTGAAGACAGTGTGTTTATTTTTCATGTGATGAACACTTCATGTCCTTTATTTGTTCTGCTATAATTTTGATCACATTTCAGGTAATATAATTTATCTATCTACCTAGCTATCTTTAGCATCTACTATGAATCATCTATCTAATCTCTTTATACACAGTATAACAACAGTATCCACATTTTGACACCAGGGACCAGTTTTTCCACATGATGGGAAAGGAGTTGGTAATAGTTTCAGTGTGATTCAAGCATATTTCATTTATTATGCCATTCCTGATCTAACAGAAGGCAGATCTCAGGAAACAATGTAAGCAAGGGGAGCAGCTGTAAATGAAGTTGTAGCTTTGCTCCCTAGTCTCCTGCTCCCTCTTGCTACGTGGCCCAAATCCAACATATCACAGCACAGGTCTGTGGCCCAGAAGGTGATGACCTTTGCACTAAAAGATATATAGTACTCATGATCTTTGAATAATATTTCAGTTAGGGGGACAGATCCTTTACACAGTAGAAAATATGAGTATAATTTTAGAGTTGGCCCTTTGTATCTGTGTTGATCCTTAAATTTCATATTCAAAGATTCAACCACGTCTGGATTGTATAGTATTGTAGTATTTGGTATTAAAAAAAAAATCCATGTATAAGTGGACATGTGCAAACTGAACTTTTTTTGTTCAAGCTTAAAATGTATTTAAAAACAATAAGCAGCAAGATTTAAAAGATACATATTCTGAGGCAAATTACTTCATATTTTATGACTTCATTACCTTCATCTGTAAAATAATTAGTAATAGTAACCACTTCAGTGGATTATGGTATGGTTTTAATAAACCAATATATGCAGAGAGATAAGATAATCAGTTGGTGTATGTAAAATTTGAGTTCCATTTTCTAATTTATTAAATGTGTTACATATACCAGTAAAAATATGGTATAACTTGGATTTATACTATTTAATTTCTAATAAATGGCTTAGAAAATGGTTCTAAAAATATATTGTGTCAAACTACCAGCAGAGATATTGATTAAAATTCATATTTCCACACCTGTCCTTAGAGGGGCTGGGTTATAGCCTGGGTGAGGTCAAATCTTTTGTAGGTTAAACAAAATCAACAGATAATCCCACAGAACATGACATGAAACAGAATATTTGTTTTCACTATAAGTAATAAAATCCTACAAGACCCACAATTTTCATGGATCTCAAAATCTATCTGGCAATATAGGCATAATCATACGTGTTCAAATCAGATTGTCAAACCAGTTGCATGAAGATGTGATGAAATGTTCTGAATTCATAGAAGAGGGAATAAATCAGTTTTGGTGGCATTGGTAAAGGTCATATATTATTAGTGGAAAAACTTGAAGAATAAATGAACTATCAATTAGTTGATGAATTAATCAATACAGAAAATAAAATATGTGACAACAGAGAAGATGAAAAGAAAAGGCTGTGTTGTGAACATAATGCTCTAATATACATATTCACACACACAGGTAGGTATGCATATATAGATATTTAAGTAATACATTCATAAAAACACATATAGGTGTGCTTATATACACACATGTATATACATGTGTGGGCCTCCCTGGTATCTAAGTGGTAAAGAATCCACCTGCAAGGTAGGAACTGAAGGAGACATGGGTTTGATTCCTGTGTCAAGAAGGTTCCTTGGAGGGGGAAATGGCAAACCACTCCAGTATTCTTGACTGGAGAATCTCATGGACAGAGGAGCCTGGCGGGCTACAGTCAATAGAGTTGCAAAGACTGGGACATGACTGAAGCAACTTAGCACACATGCATGCATATATATGTATAATGCATACTGTAGTAATCATTTAAAAACTCTTTTGCATTTTAAGATTTCATATTAAAAGAAAATTATCTAACCCCAGAGAAACTGCCTCGGACTGCTAGTTATTAAAGACAGCAAAAATTTCAACTGAAGCAGGACTTAAACATTTAAGCTAATTGATCCAGAACCATACCTGCTGTATCTGGCCTGTGAACCCCAAAAAGAAACACTTTCTGCTTTAATCATACCAGTGCAAGTCCCAGGCAGCGAGGGCCCACCCCTATAGCCCAAAGCCCACTTAAATTATTCAAACTATCCAGTCCTCAACTGTAAAGAACAAATAAAAATGATTAACAGACATAGAAAATCCTACCAAACAGAATATTCTCCAGGATCATATGAAAGGACAGAAACCTGAGCAAATTAAGAAAATTTAAAACATGAAAATTATTTCTTCTGAGCATAATGGTATGAGACTAGAAATCAACAAGAGGAAATGGAGAAGATCTATAAACATATACAAAGAGTCCAAAATGCAGTACTTGGGTGCAGTCTCAAAAATGAGAGAATGCCCTCGGTTCAGTTCTAAGACAAACCATCCCACAACATAGTAATAGAAGTGTATGCACTATCCCTGTCTCTTATACACATCTAGATGTGTATAAGAGACAGATATAAAACTAGGGCTTTCTTTGTGGCTTAGACGGTAAAGTGTATGCCTACAATGCCGGAGATCTGGATTTGATCCTTGGGTAGGGAAGTTCCCATGGAGAAGGAAAGTGCAACTCACTCCAGTATTCTTGTCTGGAAAATCCCATGGAGGGAGGAGTCCGGTAGGCTGCAGTCCATGAGGCTGCAAAGAGTGGACGTGACCGAACCACTTCACTTCATATATATACAACTAGAACTTTCTATTTTATTTTAGATTAGTTTTTTTTTTAAGAAGGTTTTTTTTTTTCTATTTACAATGATGAGTTAGTTTTAGATGTACAGCAAAGTGATTCAGTTATATATATGTATCCATATATTCCTTCTTTTTAGGTTATTTTCACATATAAATTATCACAGAGTATTGAGCAGGCTTCCTGGTGATATACAGTAGATCCTTGTTGGTTATCTATCTTATACAGTAATATGTGTGTGTGTGTGTGTATTACTAAAAGACTGAAGACAGTGTGTTTATTTTTCATGTGATGAACACTTCATGTCCTTTATTTGTTCTGCTATAATTTTGATCACATTTCAGGTAATATAATTTATCTATCTACCTAGCTATCTTTAGCATCTACTATGAATCATCTATCTAATCTCTTTATACACAGTATAACAACAGTATCCACATTTTGACACCAGGGACCAGTTTTTCCACATGATGGGAAAGGAGTTGGTAATAGTTTCAGTGTGATTCAAGCATATTTCATTTATTATGCCATTCCTGATCTAACAGAAGGCAGATCTCAGGAAACAATGTAAGCAAGGGGAGCAGCTGTAAATGAAGTTGTAGCTTTGCTCCCTAGTCTCCTGCTCCCTCTTGCTACGTGGCCCAAATCCAACATATCACAGCACAGGTCTGTGGCCCAGAAGGTGATGACCTTTGCACTAAAAGATATATAGTACTCATGATCTTTGAATAATATTTCAGTTAGGGGGACAGATCCTTTACACAGTAGAAAATCTGAGTATAATTTTAGAGTTGGCCCTTTGTATCTGTGTTGATCCTTAAATTTCATATTCAAAGATTCAACCACGTCTGGATTGTATAGTATTGTAGTATTTGGTATTAAAAAAAAAATCCATGTATAAGTGGACATGTGCAAACTGAACTTTTTTTGTTCAAGCTTAAAATGTATTTAAAAACAATAAGCAGCAAGATTTAAAAGATACATATTCTGAGGCAAATTACTTCATATTTTATGACTTCATTACCTTCATCTGTAAAATAATTAGTAATAGTAACCACTTCAGTGGATTATGGTATGGTTTTAATAAACCAATATATGCAGAGAGATAAGATAATCAGTTGGTGTATGTAAAATTTGAGTTCCATTTTCTAATTTATTAAATGTGTTACATATACCAGTAAAAATATGGTATAACTTGGATTTATACTATTTAATTTCTAATAAATGGCTTAGAAAATGGTTCTAAAAATATATTGTGTCAAACTACCAGCAGAGATATTGATTAAAATTCATATTTCCACACCTGTCCTTAGAGGGGCTGGGTTATAGCCTGGGTGAGGTCAAATCTTTTGTAGGTTAAACAAAATCAACAGATAATCCCACAGAACATGACATGAAACAGAATATTTGTTTTCACTATAAGTAATAAAATCCTACAAGACCCACAATTTTCATGGATCTCAAAATCTATCTGGCAATATAGGCATAATCATACGTGTTCAAATCAGATTGTCAAACCAGTTGCATGAAGATGTGATGAAATGTTCTGAATTCATAGAAGAGGGAATAAATCAGTTTTGGTGGCATTGGTAAAGGTCATATATTATTAGTGGAAAAACTTGAAGAATAAATGAACTATCAATTAGTTGATGAATTAATCAATACAGAAAATAAAATATGTGACAACAGAGAAGATGAAAAGAAAAGGCTGTGTTGTGAACATAATGCTCTAATATACATATTCACACACACAGTAGGTATGCATATATAGATATTTAAGTAATACATTCATAAAAACACATATAGGTGTGCTTATATACACACATGTATATACATGTGTGGGCCTCCCTGGTATCTAAGTGGTAAAGAATCCACCTGCAAGGTAGGAACTGAAGGAGACATGGGTTTGATTCCTGTGTCAAGAAGGTTCCTTGGAGGGGGAAATGGCAAACCACTCCAGTATTCTTGACTGGAGAATCTCATGGACAGAGGAGCCTGGCGGGCTACAGTCAATAGAGTTGCAAAGACTGGGACATGACTGAAGCAACTTAGCACACATGCATGCATATATATGTATAATGCATACTGTAGTAATCATTTAAAAACTCTTTTGCATTTTAAGATTTCATATTAAAAGAAAATTATCTAACCCCAGAGAAACTGCCTCGGACTGCTAGTTATTAAAGACAGCAAAAATTTCAACTGAAGCAGGACTTAAACATTTAAGCTAATTGATCCAGAACCATACCTGCTGTATCTGGCCTGTGAACCCCAAAAAGAAACACTTTCTGCTTTAATCATACCAGTGCAAGTCCCAGGCAGCGAGGGCCCACCCCTATAGCCCAAAGCCCACTTAAATTATTCAAACTATCCAGTCCTCAACTGTAAAGAACAAATAAAAATGATTAACAGACATAGAAAGTCCTACCAAACAGAATATTCTCCAGGATCATATGAAAGGACAGAAACCTGAGCAAATTAAGAAAATTTAAAACATGAAAATTATTTCTTCTGAGCATAATGGTATGAGACTAGAAATCAACAAGAGGAAATGGAGAAGATCTATAAACATATACAAAGAGTCCAAAATGCAGTACTTGGGTGCAGTCTCAAAAATGAGAGAATGCCCTCGGTTCAGTTCTAAGACAAACCATCCCACAACATAGTAATAGAAGTGTATGCACTATCCATTAATGCTAAAGAGGCTAAAGTCTAACAGCTTTATGAAGACCAAAAAGACCTTCTAGAATTAAAACAAACAAACAAACAAACAAACAAAACTCTTTTCACCAGAGGGGTTTAGAATACAAAAGTATGAAGTCAAGAGTTACTTGAACTAATAGGCAAGTTTGGCCTTGTGGTACAAAATGAAACAAGGCAAACGCTAACCAAGTTAGCTTTGACCAAGAGAACACATTGCTCATAGAAAACACTGTCTTCCAACAATACAAAAGACAACTCTACACATGGACATAACCAGATGATCAATACCAATATCAAATGTATTATATTCTTTGCAACCAAAGGTGGAGAAGCTCTAAACAGCAAAAACAAGAACTGGAGCTGACTGTGGCTCATATCATGAACACTTTACTACAAAGTTAAGATGTAAGTTGAAGAAAGTAGAGAAAATCACCAGGTCATTCAGCTATAACCTAAATCAAATTCCATATGATTATATAGTGGAGATGATGAATAGAGTCAAGGGATTAGATCTAGTACACAGAGTGCCTGAAGAACTATGTACAAAGGTTTGTGACAAAGGAGACAGTGACTAAAATCATTCCAAAGTAAAATAATTACAAGAAAGCAAATGATTGCCTGAAGATGCTTATCAAATAGCTGAGAAAAGAAAAGTGAAAATCAAAGGAGAAAGGAAAAGATATACCCAGCTAAATGCAGAGATTCCAAAGAATAGCAAGGAGAAATAAGAAAGCCTTCTTAAATGAATAATTTAAAGAAGTCGATAAAAACAAAAAAATGTGGCAGACTAAAGATCTCTTTAAGAAAATTAAACATAAAAAGAGAATATTTCACACAAGCATGGGTACAATAAAAGACAGAAACAGGAAGGATCTAACAGAAGCAGAAGAGTTTAAGAAGAACAGCAGGAATACACAGAACTATTCATAAAAGGTCTTAATGGCCAAGAAAACCATGATGGTGTGGTCAATCAACTAGAGTCATGCATCCTGGAGTCTGAAGTCAAGTGGATCTTAGAAATCATTACTACAAACAAATTAGTGGAAGTGATGGAATTCCAGATGAACTATTTCAATCCTAAGAGATGATGCTGTGACAGTGCTGCACTCAATATACCAGCAAATTTGGAAAACTCAGCCGTGGCCACTGATCTGGAAAATGACAGTTTTATTATCAAAGAAGGGAAATGCCAAAAAATGTTCAAACTACTGCACAATTGCACTCATTTCACATACTAGTAAGGTAATGTTCAAAGTTTTTCAAGCTAGACTTCAATACTATGTGAGCCAAGATCTTCCAGATGTATAAGCTGGATTCAGAAAAGGCAGTGAAGCCTGAGATCAAATTGCCAACAGCCACTGGAAAATATAAAATGAAAATGAATTCTGAAAAGCATCTAATTGTTATTCATTGGCTATGAGAAAACCTTTGAATGGGTGGACCACACAAAACTGTGGAAAATTCTTAGAGATGGAAAAGCCAAACCACTTTATCTGCCTCCAGAGAAACATGTATGCAGGTTAAGAAGTAACAGTTAGAATCAGACATGGGACAATGGACTCTTTCAAAATTGGGAAAGGAGTTATGTCAAGGTTGTATATTTTCACCCTGCTTATTTAATCTGTATGCAGAGCACATCATACAAAAATGCCAGGCTGGATTAAGCAAAAGCAGTAATCAAGAATTCTGGGACCTCAGAATTCTGGGATTCAGTGACCTCTGATACAGATATAACATCACCCTAATGTCAAAAAGTGAAAGTCGCTCAGCCTTGTACAACTCTTTGTGACCTCATGGACTGTCATGAAATTCTCCAGGCCACAATATTGGAGTGGGTAGCTGTTCCCTTCTCCAGGGGATATTACCAATCCAGGGATTGCATCCAGGTCTCCTACGTTGCAGGTGGATTCTTTACCAGTTGATTAACCAGGGAAGCCCAAGAATACTGGAGTGGGTATCCTATGCCTTCTCCAGAGGATCTTCCTGACCCAGGAATCTAACTGGAGTCTCTTGCATTTCAGGATAATTCCTTAACAGCTGAGCTACCAGGTGAACCCAATGGCAGAAAGCAAAGAGTAACTAATGAGCCTTTTGACGAGGTGAAAGATAAGAGTGAAAAACTTGCTTTAAAATTCAACATTCAAAAATCTAACATCATGACATTCAGTCTTATTACTTCATGGAAAATATATGACAGGCAGGAGGGAGGTGCGGGGGAGAAACAATTACAAACTTTATTTTCTTGGGCTCCAAAATTGCTGTTGGTGGTGACTGCAGACATGAAATTAAAAGAAGCTTGCTCCTTGGAAGAAAAGCTATGACAAACCTAGACAGTAGCAGAAACATCATTTTGCCAACAAACATCCATCTAGTCAAAGCTATGTTGTTTTTTTTTCCAGTAGTCATGGATGGATGTGAGATTTGGACTGTATAGAAGGCTGAATGTTAAATAATTCACACTTTTGAACTAGAGAAGACTCTTGAGAGTCTCTTAAACAGCAATCAGATTAAACCAGTCAATCCTAAATAAGATCAACCTGAATATTCATTGAAAGGAGTGATGCTAAAACTTAAGCATCAATATTTTGGCCACCTTATGTGCAGAGTCAACTCATTGGAAAAGTCCCTGATGCTTGGAAAGACTGAGGGCAGAAGGAGAGGTCGGGACAGATGATGAGATGATTAGATGGCGTCATCAACTCCGGACATGAGCTTGGTTAAACCCTCGGTGAGATAATGAAGAGCAGGGGAACCTGTCATGCTGCATTCCTTGGGGTCAAAAAAGTTAAACATGACTGAATGACAGGGAAACAACTTTTGTTTTCTGACAAGAACATTATCACACAAGTCTTTCTTTTCTCTTATCAGAGATGTCTCTGGTTACGTTTGTGAGTTGCACTTCCCTGCAAGTGGAGCTATAAGAGGTGTGGCTCTGTGTCGTTGCTTCTTGTGCCACCAGGAGTGCTGCTGCCTTGTTTTTGCCAGAGCCACTCTTATAGAAATGGACGTATCTTCAGTTGTGTCTTAGGGCTTTCCTTGTGGCTCAGCTGATAAAGAATCTGCCTGCAATGGGGGAGGCCTGTGTTGGATCCCTGGGTTGGGAAGATCCCCTGAAGAAGGGAAAGGCTACCCACTCCAGTATTCTGCCCTGGTGTGTTCCTTGGGGTCACAAAAAGTGGGACGAGACTGAGTGACTTTCACTTTCACTTTCATTGTGTTTTGGATTCTCTGAGATACATCTGTGACCTCATCACCTGTGACCATGGGCACTGGTGCAGTCAAACAGTCAGAGTTGTGCTGTCTTCTCTCAGTCACTGCATTCTCTAAAGCTAGGGCCTCTGCTGCTGTGGTCTGAGGGTTTAAACTTTAGATACCACTTCTGCTGGTCCTTCAGATCTGTCTCTTCAGATATACGGATGTTTGGAGTTTTCTTGCTTTTTAATGTGTTGGGCCAAGGTACCTTTATTGAGTTGTGGATGTTTTACTGTTTGTATATTGAAGGTCAGAGGTAGATTTTACTCTGCCCTTTTTTTTTTTTAACCTCATTCTTTTCCTCCACTGTTTTTTTTTAACTGTCATCATAAATTTGCCTTTTCCATAATGCCATATTGCTTGGAAACATATAGTATATAGTCCATTCAGAATGGCTTCTTTCAATTAATAATATGCATGACTGTTTCTTCCATGTCATTTGTGGTTTGACAGTTTTACTTTTTACACTGAATTTTCCATTGTCTTAACCCCACTCCAATACTCTTGCCTGGAAAATCCCATGGATGGAGGAGCCTGGTGGGCTGCAGTCATGAACAGTCAGACATGACTGAGTGACTTCACTTTTACTTTTCACTTTCATGCATTGGAGAAGGAAATGATAACCCACTCCGGGGTTCTTACCTGGAGAATCCCAGGGATGGGGGAGCCTGGTGGGCTGCTGTCTATGGGGTTGCACAGAGTCGGGCAAGACTGAAGCGACTTAGCAACAGCAGCAGCAGCAATGTACCACAGTTTATTTATGTACCCATCTACTTAAAAAAATTGTGGTCATTTCCAGGTTTTGCCAATTATGAATAAAATTGTTATAAACATTATATAAGAACTTTCATGTGAACAAAAGTTTCAATCATCTGGGTAAAAACCAATACTCAGAGTTGATTTATATATCAACAGATATGTTTGGTTTTGTAAAACACACATACACACACACAGCTGTTTTCCAAAGTGGCTGTACCATTGTGCATTTCAAATATTAATGAATGGGAGGTTTTTGTTGTTCCAACCCTCGCCAGTGTTTGATGCTGTCAAAGTCCCATATTCAGGCCATTCTAATAGCTTTGTAGTGTGTCTCGTGTTGTTTTAACTTCAGATTCCCAAGTGATATATGGAGTAGAGAATCTCTTTACTTACTTACTTGACATGTGTGTATTTTTCTTGGTGAGGTGTTTGTTCATATCTCTTCTACATGTTTTATCAGATTGTTTATTTTTTTATTGTTGAGTATATATGTATTATCCTTTAAAATTCATGCTTAATAGATAAAATAATTCAAAGGTTTTTGAGCTAACAAATTATGGTTTTAAATGTAATCAGTATAAGCAATCAAACAGTGACTCCTAAATCTAGTTAATTATCAGAATTATTTGAAGGCTTTTTTTTGTGTGTGTGTCTATTTTATAAAATCTTTGTTATGAAATTTTCTATTAAGAAGAGAAAAAAGCTCAGATTTTTGTCTAACTGTGAGATTGGAGCAATCACTAGAATAACTAACACTATATGGCAAGACTGAAGCGACTTAGCAACAGCAGCAGCAGCAATGTACCACAGTTTATTTATGTACCCATCTACTTAAAAAAATTGTGGTCATTTCCAGGTTTTGCCAATTATGAATAAAATTGTTATAAACATTATATAAGAACTTTCAGTGAACAAAAGTTTCAATCATCTGGGTAAAAACCAATACTCAGAGTTGATTTATATATCAACAGATATGTTTGGTTTTGTAAAACACACATACACACACACAGCTGTTTTCCAAAGTGGCTGTACCATTGTGCATTTCAAATATTAATGAATGGGAGGTTTTTGTTGTTCCAACCCTCGCCAGTGTTTGATGCTGTCAAAGTCCCATATTCAGGCCATTCTAATAGCTTTGTAGTGTGTCTCGTGTTGTTTTAACTTCAGATTCCCAAGTGATATATGGAGTAGAGAATCTCTTTACTTACTTACTTGACATGTGTGTATTTTTCTTGGTGAGGTGTTTGTTCATATCTCTTCTACATGTTTTATCAGATTGTTTATTTTTTTATTGTTGAGTATATATGTATTATCCTTTAAAATTCATGCTTAATAGATAAAATAATTCAAAGGTTTTTGAGCTAACAAATTATGGTTTTAAATGTAATCAGTATAAGCAATCAAACAGTGACTCCTAAATCTAGTTAATTATCAGAATTATTTGAAGGCTTTTTTTTGTGTGTGTGTCTATTTTATAAAATCTTTGTTATGAAATTTTCTATTAAGAAGAGAAAAAAGCTCAGATTTTTGTCTAACTGTGAGATTGGAGCAATCACTAGAATAACTAACACTATAGAACTCTAGTGGCATTCAAGTAGGCCAAAATTTATTGGGTCTTTAACAATATTTGAAACAAATGTAAGTCTTCATCAGTGATGCCATATGGTAACAGTGAAAAGAGTATAGGTAGGCAGATAAGTAAAAGTAAAGTATGCAGTTCAGTTCAGTTGCTCAGTCGTGTCCAATTATTTGCGACTCCATGATTTGCAGCATGTCAACCCTCCCTGTCCATCACCAATTCCCGGAGTTCACTCAAACTCATGTCCACCCAGTCAGTGATTCCATCCAACCATGTCAGCCTCTGTCATCCCGTTCTCCTCCTGCCCCCAATCCCTCCCAACATCAGAGTCTTTTCCAATGAGTCAACTCTTTGGCCACACGAGGTGGCCAAAGTACTGGAATTTCAGTTTTAGCATCATTCCTTTCAAAGAACACCCAGGACTGGTCTCCTTTAGAATGGAATGGTTGGATCTCCTTGTAGTCCAAGGGACTGTCAATAGTCTTCTTTATTTATTTATTTATTTTAATAAACATGATCACTGGAACTGTGAAAAAATGAAGTGCATTCAGATTAGAAAGATAATAAACAATTTTCTAGAGAATATTTTCACTGAGTTGTGTGTTTAAGGACAAATCAAAATGAATTGCATAAAAGAAGAAAGATAAGCATATTCTCAAAAAAAAAGAAAGAAAGAAAGAAAGAGAAAAAAAATGTGTAGTATAAACTGCATGAAAGTAGAAACTTTTTATGATTTTATTTCTAAGTGTATGTATCTATCTCATGAAACTATAAAAGTACCTAACACTTGAAGTATATCATTGTTAAATAATTACAGATATTTTTAATTGTTAAATTCTGTGATACTGTGGAAAGGCTATAGAGTCAAATTATAATATTTAGAGTAACACTCAATCTCTTAAATTTGATAAATTCAACTTTCTCAACTGTAATTAGGGAAGGAATGCAGCCTTTATAATGGCACAATTATGATAATGTTGTGAGAAAAAGTTGTTCAAACTACACGAGCTACTTATTGTATAAAATAAGCATTTTCATTTATGTTAATAATTTCAGAGGCAGCGTTGTGTTGTGGTAAAAGAAGTAGGTTTGGAAGAAGAAAAAAATGACTAGAATGAAATCTTTATATTAAGGTCATTCACTTTGTCTATAATTTATTTTTTAATTTATTAATTTTTATATTCTCTGTAAAATTGCATTTTTAATGCATTTCAATAGATGACTTTGACTCACACTTCACTATTCAATATATATATATTTTTTCTGTTATGATGGGCTAGAAATAATAGTTTATGAAAAACTGTGAGTTTGAATTCTTTTTTTATTATTTTTACAACATTTTATTTTGATATAATTTACAGCTTACAGGAAAGTTGTAACACAAATATTTTATTGCAGGGCTTCCCAGGTGGCACTAGTGGTAAAGAACCTGCCTGTCAATGCCAGAGATAGAAGAGATGCTGGTTTGGTCCCTGGTTGGAAGATACTCTAAGGAGGGCATGGCAACTCATTCTAGTATTCTTGCCTGGAGAATCTCATGGACAGAAGAGCCTGGTGGACTATTGCCCATAGGATTACAAAGAGTTGGACACCATTAAAGTTACATAGCACACATGCACACAATGGGCCCCCTATCTACTGCAATAATTCAAGTTCAACATAATCATAAAATAATCTCATGCATTTCTCCTTCATTTTGGATGTTGTCATGTTATGTGCAGTTCACCTTGTGGTTGATTCAGCTGAGAAAATCAGCAGCAATGAAGAATAGGACCCACATGACTACAACAGTCCATTTTCTTCACAGGAAAGTTGACACTACTTCTGTGAGTTCAGTGAAAGGAGATTAGAAGATCTTAATGAAATAGGATAGAAAGAATAAAAAATTCGAGATACTCTTTCTCTTCCTTATGATCATGTTTGCTTGTATTTTGATGACAACACATGTGAACTCTATCTCCTGAAGAAGGGAGTGGTAACCACTCCAGTATTCTTGCATAGAAAATTCCATGGACAGAGAAGACTGACTGGCTTCAGTTCATGGGGTCGCAAAGAATCAGACATGACAAAGTGACACACACACACACACATGAATTCTACAGCTAAGAAATTAGTTCAGTTCAGTCACTTAGTCGTGTCCAACTCTTTACAATCCCATAAATCACAGCATGCCGGGCCTCCCTGTCCATTACCAATTCCTGGAGTTCAGTCGTGTCCGACTCTTTGAGACCCCATGAATCACAGCACTGTCCATCACCAATTCCTGGAGTTCACTCAAACTCATGTCCATTGAGTAGATAATGCCATCCAGCCATCTCATCCTCTGTCATCCCCTTTTTCTCCTGCCCCCAATTCCTCCCAGCATAAGGATATTTTCCAATGAGTCTACTCTTGGCATGAGGTGTCCAAAGTATTGGAGTTTCAGCCTCAGCATCAATCCTTCCAATGAACATTACCCCATGAATCACAGCACTGTCCATCACCAATTCCTGGAGTTCACTCAAACTCATGTCCATTGAGTAGATAATGCCATCCAGCCATCTCATCCTCTGTCATCCCCTTTTTCTCCTGCCCCCAATTCCTCCCAGCATAAGGATATTTTCCAATGAGTCTACTCTTGGCATGAGGTGTCCAAAGTATTGGAGTTTCAGCCTCAGCATCAATCCTTCCAATGAACATCCAGGACTGGTCTCCTTTAGGATGGACTGGATGGATCTCCTTGCAGTCCAAAGGACTCTCAAGGACAGTCCAAAGGACTGTCTTCTCCAACACCACAGTTCAAAAGCATCAATTTTTCAGCACTCAGCTTTCTTCACAGTTTGACTCTCACACCATACATGAACACTGGAAAAACCATAGCCTTGATTAGACGGACCTTTGTTGCCAAAGTAATGTCTCTGCTTTTGAATATGCTATTTAGGTTGGTCATAACTTTCCTTCCAAGGAGTAAGTGTCTTTTAATTTCATGGCAGCAGTCACCATCTCCAGTGATTTGGGGGCTCAAAAAAATAAAGTCTAACACTTTCAACTGTTTCCCCATCTATTTCCCATGAAGTGATAGGACCAGATGCCATGATCTTAGTTTTCTGAATGTTAACTTTAAAATAGTATCATATTAATTTTAGAAAAAGTGGTTTTAATCTGCTAGGGTGAAACAAGTACAGGGCACTCAGGAGTGAAATGTATGTTTACTGGGCAATAACCATTTTAAGTGCTTTTTTCTGAGACATTTCCAAAGCACTGGATTGCCTACCTGAAGTGCAATAATATTATGTGAGAAATAGGTGAGCTTTCTTGTGCATAGTGAGCAGCAGCTTGTATTTAGCTATGATATGTTTATCTATGCAAATAACTTTGTTGTGGAATAATGTTATTGATGTGATTTTTCATAGGATACTTTTAAAATTCCTTCCAACAAAATCATAAATAAAATAGAAAGACAGCCTACAGGATGGGAACAATTTTGCAAACAATATGACTGACAAGGGATTGATATCCAAAATAAGCAAACAACTCATTAAAAAACCACATTTTTATATAAAAAAATTTTTAAAAATGGGCAGAAGATCTAAATACACATTCCTCCAAAGATATGCAGATGGCCAATAGGCACATCAAAAGATCCTCAGTATTGCAAATTATTAGAGAAACGCATATCAAAACTGCAATTAGGTTTTGTACCTCACCAGTCAGAATAGGCTTAATTAAAATTTTATAAATAGTAAGTGCTGGAGTGAGTGTGGAGAAAAGAGAACTCTCCTACACTGTTGATGGGAACATAAATTGGCACAACCACCACAGATAACAGTACAGATGTTCTTAAAAAAAAAAAAAAACTATATATATATGGTCCAGTAATCCTACTCTTGGGTATATATCTGGAGAAAGCTATAATTCCAAAAAGAAAATACACCATGATGTTCCCAGGAACACTACAATAGTGACAAGAAATGAAATAAATCTATTAATAGATGCCAATCAACAGTTGAATGGATAAAGAAGATGTGGCATATATGTATGGTGGACTATTACGCAGCCATGAAAGATCTGAGATAATGCCATTTGTTGTGACATGGATGAACCCAGAGATTATCATATTGAATGAAATAAGTCAGATAAAGACAAATATGTGATATAACATATTTGTGGATTCTTAGAAAGGATGAAAATAAACTTATTTACAAGACAGAAAGAGTCTCATAGACATAGAGAATAAATTTGTGGTTACTGAAAGGAAAATAAATGGAGAGATAAATCAGGAGTTTGGAACTAACATATATATACTTCTATGCATGTTGAGAGATTATAGAACCTACTATATAGCACAGGAAATTACATTCAATATCTTGAAACAACCTATAAACAAAAATAGTATGAATCACTTTGTTGCAAACCTGAAACTAACATAACATTGTAAACCAATTATATTTCAATTAGAATAAAATCAGGAGGCAGTCCAAAGATGGCTGAGGAATAGGACAGGGAGACCACTTTCTCCCTAACTAATTCATCAAAAGAACATTTCAACACTGAGTAAATCCCACAAAACAACTTCTGAATGCTGGCAGAGGACATCAGGCATCCAGCAAAGCAGATCATCGGCTGCAAAAACAGGTAGGAAAAAATATAAAAGATGAAAAATGAGACAAAGGAGGTAGGGAGGGAGCTCCGTCCTGGGAAGGGAATCCCGTCCCAGAAAGAGACTTTTAAAAAGAGAGGTTTCCAAACACCAGGAAACATTCTCTCAGCTGAGTCTGTGACGAGCTTTGGAAGCAGAGGGCAACATAACAGGAGGGGAAAATAAATAAATAATTAAAACCAACTGATTACAAGCCCAACAGTAAATCCCCCAGTGGGAAAGCAGCGCAGACGCCTGTATCCGCCACTAGCAAGTGGGGGTTGGGCAGGGAGGAGCAGGAGGCACAAACGGCAGTGCTTTCTAAGAAATGGGCCACTGGAGACGTGGGCTGCAGTGATTTTTCTGAGAATTGGGTGGCCCGTGGGTGACCAGAATGAACTAACTTGGGCTAGCAAACCAGACTTTGGGATAGCTACCACACGAAACACTAGAACCTAAGAAACTGCCAGGATTATGCACAGAACAAAGGACGGATTGGAAATAGCCGCTGCAGACCATCCCCCTCCGGTGACAGGCAGCCAGAGCCTTAAGGGATGTAAGGGGGCAATCGCAGCCCAAGAGAGACATTACCTATCAAATAACAAGTAGGTTTCTTTGCTAACTAAGACTTCTGGAGGCTTTAGATAGTCATCGTCCACCTGAGAAGGAGCCCTAGCGGTACTCCCAGGAAACAGAGCAACACAGAAAGGCCTTAGGTCACTGCAATTGCGCTCACCAAACTCTCTGGCTACACGGACCAGAGAAGGGCACAAAATGCAGCCCCAACCAAATCTGCACCTCAGAGGGATTCCTGAGTGCCGAGCCTGAGTGGCTTAGACTGGGGAGGTGCATGAAGCCTAGGGCCAGCCTCAGACGGTTACCCAGCGGAGCAACGTAGAACCTGAGTGCTGTGCGCCGCAAGCAGGGGCAAGACCAGCATAGAGTCCACCTCCCCAGCCCCCCTCCTCCCCCTCCTTGTGTCAAGATGGAAATCAGACAATGAAGAGACCAGCAAACAGAGGAAGTTAAACAGAGGGAATTACCTTGATAGTGAGCTCACATAGTCCACAATGCCAGAGAAAGGACCAGATATTCCTTTACTAATTTTATGATCAATATTTTTTTTTTTCAGTTGATGTGGATGCATGAATGTTTTTTCCTTTTTTTTTAGTTCTATTTTTTCTTGTTTTCTTTTTCATTTCCTTTTTTTTAACTTTCTTAAATTTTTAAGTCCTCTATTTCTCTAATCATTATTTTTATAACCTATTATTACTTTACAAAAAAAAACACTTTAAAACAAATGCAGTATATAGTCTTATTATGATTAATGTTGTTTTTTAATAATTCTGGTGGCTTTTTTTTCTCCTTTTTCTTCTTTTCTTTAATATTGTATTTTTGAAAATGCAATCTCTACTCCAGAATTTTAATTTTTGCATTTTAGTATTGGTTGTCAATTTTATACATTTAAAAACACAAACTTCACTACCCAATTTCACCTGAGAGGGAGATTACTGGCTTGACCACTCTCTCCCCCTTTGGACTCTCCTTTTTCTACACCAGGTGGCCTCTGTCTCTTCCCTCCCCCTTCTCATCTCTACCCAACTGTGAATCTCTGCATGTTCCAGAAGGTGGAGAACACTCAGGGAACTGGTTACTGGCTGGATCTGTCTCCCTTATTTTCATCTCCCTCTTTTATCCCCTTGGCCACCTCTGTCTACTTCCTCCTTCTCCTCTTCCCTGTATAACTCTGTGAATATCTCCAAGAGGTCCAGACTGTGGAGCACACATAAGGAAGAGATTACTGGCTAACTCGCTCTCTCTTCTTTTGATTCCACCTCATCTCATTTCAGTCACCTCTAACTACCCCCTTCCTCTTCTCTTCTACATGTAACTCAGTGATCCTCTATGGGTAACCCTCAATGTGGAACAATCTTTCATCTTTAACCTAAATGTCTTAACATCAGTGCTGTATAGGTGGAGAAGCCCTGAGGCGATTGTAAAAATAAAACTGAAAACCAGAATCAGGAGGCATAAGTCCAAATCCTGAGAATATCAGAGAATTCCTGAATACAGGGAACATTATTCAATAGAAGCTCATAAAAGGTAATAGGAGCCTTCATACCTACAATGAAACTGAGC
>SJYC01037724.1:0-20631 GCA_006408675.1 Madoqua kirkii
CCACATGAATCAGCCAACAGTATAAATTAAAATGGAGTATCAAATAACAATAAAGTGGATTATAAATAAAGATAGTGATATTTTATTCCTGTATCCATAAGGATATTTCTGATCATCAGAAGAAATATACAAATCACAACTGCAAAGAAGAATCAGTAGAGATTAATGTTGGACCCTGTGTTCTGACTGACAGAATGCTAATCATGATTGCATTGTTTAGGTAAATTCTGATTATTTACGTATTATAAAAAAATTTTGGACTTTATTTTCCTTATTTCTTAAATGGAGAGAGCATTACATTTATGCCACCAAATTTGTTTGGTTATTAAAAAATTACTACACCAGGAGAAAAACTCAAGGTAAAACATGAGTTATTAATAGGTTATCTTTAAAAGGAACTTTTGGTGGACACAGTACCAGGAATACACAGAAGAACCATACAGTAAAGATCTTCATGATGCAGATGATTACAATGGTATGATCACTCACCTAGGGCCAGACATTCTGGAATGCAAAATCAGGTAGGTGTTAGGAAGCATCAATAAAAACAAAGCTAGTGAAAGTGATTGAATTCCTGTGGAGCTATTTCAAATCCTAAAAGATGATGCTGTGAAAGTGTTGCACTCTATATGCCAGCAACTTTGGAAAACTCAGCTGTGGCCACAGAAGTGGAAAAGTCAACTTTAATTCCAATCCCAAATAAAGGAAATTGCTCAAACTACTGTGCAATTACACTCATCTCACAATGTGAGAGGATGCAGGTTTGATCCCTGGGTCAGGAAGATCCTCTGGAGAGGGAAATGTCAACTCACTCCAGTACTCTTGCTTGGAAAATCTCACGGACAGAGCAGTGTGGTAAGCTATAGTCCATGGGGTCGCAAACAGTTGGACCCGACTGAGCAAATTTATTCACTCACTCACTCACATGCTAGAAAAGTAACGCTCAAATTTCTCCAGGCCAGGCTTCAACAGTATGTGAATCATGAATTCTACATGTTCAAGCTGGATTTAGAAAAGGCAAAGGAACAAGAGATCAAATTACTAGCATCCATTGGATCATCAAAAAAGCCAAAAAATTCCAGAAAAAACCAACTATGTCTGCTTTATTGACTGTGCCAAAGTCTGTGTGGGTCACAACAAACTGTGGAAATATATTAAAGTGATGGGAATACCAGACCACCTTATTTGCCTCCTGAGAAATCTGTATGCAGGTTAAGAAGCAATAATTAGAACTGGACATGGAACAACAGACTGGTTCTAAATGGGGAAAGGAGTACTACAAGTCTATATATTTTTATCCTTCTTATTAAACTTATGCAGAGGACATCATGAGAAACGCTGGACTGGATGAAACACAGGCTGGAATCAAGATTGCCGGGAGAAATATCAATAACCTCAGATATCCAGATGATGTCACACTTTTGGCAGAAAGTGAAGAACTAAAGAGCTTCTTGATGAAAGTGAAAGAGGAGAATGAAAAAGTTTGGTTAAAACTCAAAGTTTAGAAAACTGAAATCATGGCATCTGGTCCCATCTTTTCATGGCAAATAGGTGGGGGGAAAATGGAAACAGTGACGGAGGTTTGTTTTTTTTTGTTTGTTTTTTTGTTTTGTTTTGTTTTGTTTTGTTTTCACTCCAAAATCACTGCAAATGGTGACTGCAGTCGTGAAACTAAAAGATCCCTGCTCCTTGAAAGAAAAGTTATGACCAACTTAGACAGCATATTAAAGCAAATAGGTGGGGGGAAAATGGAAACAGTGACGGAGGTTTGTTTTTTTTTGTTTGTTTTTTTGTTTTGTTTTGTTTTGTTTTGTTTTCACTCCAAAATCACTGCAAATGGTGACTGCAGTCGTGAAACTAAAAGATCCCTGCTCCTTGAAAGAAAAGTTATGACCAACTTAGACAGCATATTAAAAATCAGAGACTTTACTTTGTCAAGAAAGATCCATCTAGTCAAAGCTATGGCTTTTCCAGTAGTCATGTATGGATGTGAGAACTGGACTATAAGGAAAGCTGAGCACCAAATAACTGATGGTTTGAACCGCAGTGTTGGAAAAGACTTGAGAGTCCCTTGGACTGCAAGATCAAACCAGTCCATCCTAAAAGAAATCAGTCCTGAATATTCATTGGAAGGTCTGATGCTGAAGCTAAAACTCCAATACTTTTGTCAAATGACGTGAAGAGCTGACTCATTTTGTTAAGACCTTGATGTTGGGAAAGATGGAAGGCAGGAGGAGAAGGTTATGGCAGAGGATGAGATTGGTTGGATGACATTATTAATTCAATGGACACGAGTTTGAGTAAACTCTGGGAGTTGGTGAGGGACAGAAAAACCTGGCATGCTGCAGTCTATGGGGTCACAAAGAGTTGGACATGAATGAGCAACTGAACTGAACTGAAATGACTGATTTTGTTTCCGTCATCACTGTAAGGTGTGTTTTGTTTCTGTCTCAGCTCAATAATTCCTGTTTGTTTTACTCCCATTTGCACAGGGTCACATGATGACTGTAGCATCCTCAGCTTCACATGTTCTTAGGTTCAAAGCCAAAGATTCCCTTAAAATATGCAATTTGGCTGCAAACGACCTGGTTGATAAGGTTTGAATCATATTCCAACCATGAGTTACTGTGGACAAAGACAACAATTTTAGTATCTACAATCACATGTGCAGAGGTGAAGTTACACTCAAATCCCTTATTCCATTAGAATGGTTGAGATTTTAATCCTCAAATTAAAACTATGGATCTTTACCACAAATGTGGCATATGGATAGTGAAGACTCAAATAGTTTATCTAGTAAGAAAGAAAAAGAGCAAACAATGGTTACATGTAAAGTTTCACTGTTATAAATAATATTGAAATAGTTTGGTTTAACATTAAAAAACAAAGAGTATGTGGATGAAGCAAACCTAAACTCAAAAAATCTCAGGTCCCGAATCAGCAAGAAAGTAAATGATTTCTTCTCAATTTTTGTGCCATAACAGAAATGGTACCTATAAAATGCTTAGCTTCGTGTTTGACAGAAAAGCATTGCATTGCATGTAAATGCTACACTAAAATAATGAAATGATTATAAAATACTGAAATTCAAAAGTTTAGTATTTAGTAATAATTGATTTTAAAATTGTGTTTTACTTATGTACTGTAAAATAAGCATGGATAGACTGGTGTGAAGAATGAATAAAGTTACTTTAATGTGTAAACTTACTATATTGTTAAAGGAGATTATAAGTTAGATATATTGTTCAGTAAGTGCAGGTTAGTTGCTCAGTCATGTCCAACTGTTTGCAGCCCCATGGACTGCATCATGCCAGGCTTTGCTGTCCACACCAACTCCCAGAGTTTTCTCAATCTCATGTACATCAGGTGGGTGATAGCATCTAGCAAGCTCACCCTCTGTCATACATTTCCCCTGCCTTCAACCTTTTCCAGCAGTGGGGTCTTTTCAATTGTGTCACTTCTTCACATCAAGTGGCTAAAGAGTTGGAATTTCAACTTCAGTATTTTTGTCTTGAGAACCCCACAAACAGTTTGAAAAGGCAAAAAGATGGGACAATGAAAGATGAAGTCCCCAGATTGGAAGATTCCCATTATTCTACTGGAGATGAATAGAGAAATAGCTCCAGAAAGAATGACGAGATTGGGGTCAAAGGAAAAATAAATAAATAAATAACATCCAATTGTGGATGTGACTGGTAATAATAGAAGAAATGGGGTAGCCATCATTATCAACAAAAGAGTCTGAAGAGTATTTGGATGCAGTCTTACAGGTGACATAATGATCTCTGTTTCTTCCTAAGGGAAACCATTCAATATCAGAGTAAGTCAAGTCTATGTCTCAACCAGTAATGCTGAAGAAGCTAAAGTTTAGTGGTTCTATCAAGCCTTATAAGACCTTCTAGAACTCACAGCCACAAAAGATGTCCTTTTATTTACTGGGGACTGGAATGCAAAAGAGGAAAGTCAGGAGATACCTGGAGTAGCAGGCAAATTTGACTTTGGAGTGCAGAATGAATCAGGACAAAGGCTAAATGAGTTTTGCCAAGAGAATGCATTAGTCAAAGAAAACACCCTCTTCCAACAACACAAGAGAAGACTCTACACATGGATATCACCAGATGGCCAATATTGAAACCAGATTGATTATATTCTTTGCAGCGAAAGATAAAGAAACTCTATACAGTCAGCAAAAACAAGACCAGGAGCAGACTGTGGCTGAGATCATGAACTCTCTATTGCCAAATTCAGACATAATTGTAGAAATTAGGAAAAACCACTAGAACATACAAGTATGACCAAATTAAATTCCTTATAGATGGGGAAACAGTGGAAACAGTGTCAGACTTTATTTTTGGGGGCTCCAAAATCACTGCAGATGGTGTCTGCAGCCATGAAATTAAAAGACGCTTACTCCTTGGAAGAAAAGTTATGACGAACCTAGATAGCATGTTCAAAAGCAGAGACATTACTTTGCCGACTAAGGTCTGTCTAGTCAAGGTTATGGTTTTTCCTGTGGTTATGTATGGATGTGAGAGTTGGACTGTGAAGAAGGCTGAGCGCCAAAGAATTGATGCTTTTGAACTGTGGCGTTGGAGAAGACTCTTGAGAGTCCCTTGGACTGCAAGGAGGTCCAAACAGTCCATGCTGAAGGAGATCAACCCTGGGATTTCTTTAGAAGAAATAATACTAAAGCTGAAACCTCAGTACTTTGGCCACCTCATGCAAAAGGTTGACTCATTGGAAAAGACTCTGATGTTGGGAGGCGTTGGGGGCAGGAGTAGAAGGGGATGACCAAGGAAGAGATGGCTGGATGACATCACTGACTCGATGGACGTGAGTCTGAGTGAACTCCGAGAAATGGTGATGAACAGAGAGGCCTCGTGTGCTGCGATTTATGGGGTCACAGAGAGTCGGACACGATTGAGTGACCGAACTGAACTGAACTGAACTGATGATTATATAGTGAAATTGAGAAATAGATTTAAGGGATTAGATCTAATTAATACAGTACCTGAAGAACTATGGATGGAAGTTCATGACATTGTACAGGAGGCAGCAATCAAGACCATCTCCAAGAAGAAATGCAGAGAGGCAAAATGGCTGCCTGAAGAGGCCTTACAAATACCTGTGGAAAGAAGAAAAGTGAAAGGCAAAGGAGAAAAAGAAAGAGAAACCTATTTGAATGCAGAGTTCCAAATAATAGCAAACAGATATAAGAAAACCTTCCTCAGTGATTAACGACTAGAAATAGAGGGAAACTATAAAATGGGAAAGACTAGAGAACTCTTTGAGAAAATTAGAGATGGCAAGGGAATATTTAATCCAAAATGGGCATAATAAAGAACAGAAATGATGTGAATCTAATACAAACAGAAGACATTAAGGACGTTTGACAAGAATACACAGAAGAACTATACAAGATCTTTCATGACCCAGATCACACAAAGTTGTAATCACTTATCTAAGCTAGACATCCTGGAATTCAAAGTAAAGTGGGCTTTAGGAAGCATCTCTTTAATCAAAGCTAGTAGAGGTGATGAAATTCTAGGTGAACTATTTCAAATTCTAAAAAAATGATGCTGTTAAAGTGCTTCACTAATATGCCAATGAATGTGCAAAACTTAGCAGTGTCCACAGGACTGAAAAATATAGGCTTTCTTTCCAATCCCAAAGGAAGGTAATGCCAAAGAATGTTCAAATTAGCACACAATTGCACTCATCTCACACACTAACAAATTAATGCTCAAAATTATCCAAGTTAGGCTTTAATAGTACATGAACTGGGAACATGCAGATGCTCAAGTTGGATTTGGAAAAGACAGAGTAACCAGAGATCAAATTGCCAGCATCCACAGGATTATAAAGCAAGAAAGTTCCAGAAAAAAATCTATTTCTGCTTTATTGATTACACCAAAGCCTTTGATTGTGTGAATCACATCAATCTGTGAAAAAATTTTAAGGAAACAGGAATACCAGACAACTTGACCTGCCTCGTGAGAAATTTATATGCATGTCAAGAAGCAACAGTTAACACCGAACATGAAACAACAGACTGATTCCAAATAGGGAAAAGAGTATGACAAGATTGTATACTGTCACATTGCTTATTTAATTTCTATGTATAGTACATTATGCGAAATGCTGGGCTGGATAAACCACAAGCTGGAATCAAGATGGCTACAATCTGTGAAAAAATTTTAAGGAAACAGGAATACCAGACAACTTGACCTGCCTCGTGAGAAATTTATATGCATGTCAAGAAGCAACAGTTAACACCGAACATGAAACAACAGACTGATTCCAAATAGGGAAAAGAGTATGACAAGATTGTATACTGTCACATTGCTTATTTAATTTCTATGTATAGTACATTATGCGAAATGCTGGGCTGGATAAACCACAAGCTGGAATCAAGATGGCTGCGAAAAATATTAATAACATCAGATACACAGATGGCCCCACCTTTATAGCAGAAAGTAAAGAGGAGCCAAAGTTTCTCTTGATGAAAGTGAAAGACGAGAATAAAAAGGTTGGCTTAAAACTCAACATTTAGGAAATTAAGATCATGGCATCCATCACTTCATAAAAAATATATGAGAAAAAAGTGGAAACAGTGATATATTTAATTTTGGGGGATTCCAAAGTCACTGCAAGTGTTGACTGCAGCCATGAAATTAACACACACTTGTTCCTTGGAAGAAAAGCTATAACCAACCTAGACAACTTATTAAAATGGAGAGACATTATATTGCCAACAAATGTCCATCTTGTCAAAACTATGGTTTTTCAAGTATTCATGTATGGATGTGAGAGTTGGACTATAAAGAAAGCTAAGTGCTGAAAAATTGATACTTTTTAACTGTGATGTTGAGAAGACTCTTGAGAGTCCCTTGGACTGCAAGAAGATAAAACCAGTTCATCCTGAAGGGAATCAATTGTGAATATTCACTGGAAGGACTGATGCTGAGAATGAAACTCCAATACTTTGGCCACCTGATGAGAAGTACTGACTCATTCAAAAAGACCCTGATGCTGTGAAATATTGAAGGAAAGAGAAGGAGGGGACAAGAGAGGATGAGATGGTTGGATGGCATCATCGACTCAATTGAAATAAGTTTAAGCAGCCTCCAGGAGTTGGTGATGACAGGGAGTCATAGTGTGTTGCAGTCTATAAGGTCAAAAAGAGTCAGACAGGACTGAATAATTGAGCTGAACTGAATGTATTGGTACCACCAACTCGATGGACATGAGTTGGAGTGAAATCTGGTAGTTGGTGATGGACAGGGAAGCCTCAGTTCAGTTCAGTCACTCAGTCGTGTTCGACTCTTTGCTACCCCAGGAACTGCAGCATGCCAGGCCTCCCTGTCCATCACCAACTCCCAGAGTTCACTCAGACTCACGTCCATTGAGTCAGTGATGCCATCCAGCAATCTCATCTTCTGTCATCCCCTTCTCCTCCTTCCCCCAATCCCTTCCAACATCAGAGTCTTTTCCAATGAGTCAATTCTTCGCATGAGGTGGCCAAAGTACTGGAGTTTTAGTTTTAGCATTATTCCTTCCAAAGAAATCCCAGGGCTGATCTCCTGCAGAATGGACTGGTTGGATCTCCTTGCAGTCCAAGGGACTCTCAAGAGTTCTCCAACACCACAGTTCAAATGCATCAATTCTTCAGCGCTCAGCCTTCTTCACAGTCCAACTCTCATATCCATACATGACCACTGGAAAAACCATAGCCTTGACTAGACAGACCTTAGTCGGCAAAGTAATGTCTCTGCTTTTAAATATGCTATCTAGGTTGGTCGTGACTTTTCTTCTAAAGAGTAAGTGTCTTCTAATTTCATGGCTGCAGTCACCATCTGCAGTGATTTTGAAGCCTCCCAAAACAAAATCTTACACTGTTTCCACTGTTTCCCCATCTATTTCCCATGAAGTGATGGGACCAAATGCCATAATCTTCATTTTCTGAAAGTTGAGCTTTAAGCCAGCTTTTTCACTGTCCAATTTTGCTTTCATCAAGAGGCTTTTTAGTTCCTCTTCACTTTCTGCCATAAGGTTTGTGTCATCTGCATATCTGAGGTTATTGATATTTCTCGCTGCAATCTTGATTCCAGCTTGTGTTTCTTCCAGCATTTCTCATAATGTACTTCGCATATAAGTTAAATAAGCAGGGTGACAATACACAGCCTTGACGTACTCCTTTCCCTATTTGGAACCAGTCTGTTGTTCCATGTCCGGTTCTATCTGTTGCTTCCTGACCTGCATACAGATTTCTCAATAGGCAGGTCAGGTGGTCTGGTATTCCCATCTCTCTCAGAATTTTCCACAGTTTATTGTGATCCACACAGTCAAAGGCTTTGGCAAAGTCAATAAAGTAGAAATAGATGTTTTTTTCTGGAACTCTCTTGCTTTTTCCATGATCCAGTGGATACTGGCAATTTGATCTCTGGTTCCTCTGCCTTTTCTAAAACCAACTTGAGCATCAGGAAGTTCATGGTTCACATATTGTTGAAGCCTGACTTGGAGAATTTTGAGCATTACTTTACTAGCATGTGAGATGAGTGCAATTGTGTGGTCGTTTGAGCATTATTTGGCATTGCCTTTCTTTGGGATTGGAATAAAAATTGACCTTTTCCAGTCCTCTGGCCACTGCTGAGTTTTCCAAATGTGCTGGCATATTGAATGCAGCACTTTCACAGCATCATCTTTCAGAATTTGGAATAGCTCCACTGGAATTCCATCACCTCCACTAGCTTTGTTTGTAGGGATACTTTCTAAGACCCACTTGACTTCACATTCCAGTATGTCTGCCTCTAGATGAGTGATCACACCATCGTGGTGTAATTCTTGGGGTCGCAAAGAGTCAGACATGACTGAGCGACTGCACTGAACTGAACTGAACATATTAGATAATGAGTTCACCACCAGGGAGCCTTAAAGTTAACAAGAAATTCTCTTTAAACTTGAATTCATCTTTATTTTAGAAAATGAAATAAGGTACTAAAAATTAATAAAGATAACATATATTAGAAAATTAAATTAATATTAAAGAGTTTTCCTGTTTTGTTCACATAAAATACATCTTATAAACACTCTATGTCATAGCAAAAAATGGCACACCTTTCCTCTTTCATTAGATGGAGATTGGCTATAACGTTTTTCATCCTGAGGCAAGTACTTATGGAAGGTTATATATAAGGTTATGTAAGACTAAAGGAATGCTAATGTATAGCATTTATGTTTATTAATTGGCTTCTCCTGATGAAGCATTACATAATTAACTCTAATTAAGGTTTATACTCTGTTAACTTCCTGTCTTTAATGGGTTGAAACTCTCTCCAGATAATCCATGTCTATCCTGGGCCTGTAGTCTTATTTCCAATTTTTATCATGAACTTAGATAGAGTTGGTTGATTAACAGAGCTAGCCAAAGCAATAGTTATGGATTTATTTACTGATTGCAACAATGTAAGCAAGATGCCAGAAAGAATGCATCCACACTGCCAATGTTCTGGTTTTCTACTGGAGACATGTGATGTGTGGTAAGGGCAATCATCTCATTGCCAGAGGAGTACTGAGTAAAAGGCTCCTGCTACTCTATAAACTCCCTAAGAGCTGGGAGGAGGATGAAGAGGAATGTCCAGGGTCGATAAGCACTGACTACTAAGAGTGCAAAAACATGACCTCAAGGCACTGTTGCATCCCCATAAAGTGTCAGCAGAGGCAAAGGAGAGGCCTCAATACAAAGGCCTTTCAAGTGGCCTCTGGGGTAGCAAGATGGCTATGTTTCTGAGCACAGTCAATGAGGGTGCCTGAGTCTTTTACTGAAGCAGAATTCAGAGTCTGAGATGCGCCAGCTGCTGACCAGTTCTGCGGGGGGAAGGCAGCCTTTCTTCATGACATTTTGTAGTTAAAGCCTTGCCTGAAAAAAAAAAATCACATAGGTGGTTTCTCTTGCATTTGGCATTTTATTTTATTTTAAAATCTTAATTACTTACTTTAATTGGAAGCTAATTACTTTACAATATTGTAATGGTTTTTGCTATACATTGACACGTATCAGCCATCGGTGTACATGTGTTCCCCATCCTGAATGCCCTTCCCTCCTCCCTCCCCATCCCAATCCTCAGGGTCATCCCAGTGTACCAGCCCTGAGCGCCCTGTCTCATATATCTAACCTGGACTAGAAATCTATTTCACATATGGTAATATACATGTTTCAATGCCATTCTCTCGAATCATCCCACTCTTGCCTTCTCCCACAGAGTCCAAAGGTCTGTTCTTTACATCTATGTCTCTCTCTCTCTATTTTTAATATTTTATTTTTTTTAAATTATTTTACAATATTGTATTGGTTTTGCCATACATTGACATGAATCTGCCATGGATGTACACGTGTTCCCCATTCTGAACCCCTCTTCTACCTCCCTCCTCATACCATCCCTCTGGGTCATCCCAGTGCACCAGCCCCAAACATCCTGTATCATGCATCAAACCTGGACTGGCGATTCATTTCACATATATTACACATGCTATTCTTCCAAATCATCCCACCCTCGCCCTCTCCCACAGAGTCCAAAAGACTGTTCTTTACATCTGTACCTCTTTTGCTGCCTCGCATAGAGGGTTATCGTTACCATCTTTCTAAGTTCTTTAAATATACATTAATATACTTCATTGGTGTTTTTCTTTCTGACTTATGTCACTCTGTATAATAGGCTCCAGTTTCATTCACCTCATTAGAACCAATTCAAATGCATTCTTTTTAACAGCTGAGTAATATCCCATCGTGTATATGTACCACACATTTCTTATCCATTCATCTCCCAATGGCCATCTAGGTTGCTTCCATATCCTAGATATTTTAAACAGTGCTTCAATGAACATTGGGGTACACGTATCTTTCAACTCTGGTTTCCTCAGTGTATATGCCCAGCAGTGGGATTTCTGGGTGTATAACAGTTAAATTTCCAGATTTTTAAGGAATCTCCACATTGTTCTCCATAATGGCTGTACTAGTTTGCTTTCCTACCACCAGTGTAAGAGGGTTCCTTTTCCTCCACCCCATCTCCAGCTTTTATTACCTGTAGATATTTTGATAGCAGCCATTCTGACCAGCGCCAGATGGTACCTCATTGTGGTTTTGATTTGCATTTCTTTAATAATAGATAAAATTGAGCATTTATTCATATGTTTGTTCACCATCTCTATGTATTCTTTGGAGAAATGTCTGTTTAGTTCTTTGGCCCATTTTTTTAATTAGTTCACTTATTTTTCTGGAGTTGAGCTGCTTATATATTTTTGAGATTAATTCTTCATCAGTTGCTTTGTTTGCTATTACTTTCTCACACTCTGAAGGCTGTCTTTTCACCTTGCTTATAGTTTCCTTCATTGTGCAAAAGCTTTTAAGTTTAATTAGGTCCCATTTGTTTATTTTTGCTTTTATTTCAATTACTCTGAGAGGTGTGTCATAGGGGATCCTGCTATGATTTATGTCAGAGAGTATTTTGCCTATGATTTCCTCTAGGAGTTTGTTTCTGGTCTTACATTTAGATCTTTAAGCAATTTTGAGTTAATTTTTGAGTATGGTGTTAGAAAGTGTTCTAGTTTCAGTCTTTTACAATTGGTTGACCAGTTGTCCCAGCACCGTTTGTTAAAAAGATTGTTTTTTCTATATTGTATATTCTTGACTCCTTTGTCAAAATAAGGTGACCATAGGTGTGTGGATTTATCTTTGGGCTTTCTATTTTCTTCCATTGTTCTAAGCTTCTGTCTTTGTGCCAGTATCATATTGTCTTAAGGACTGTAGCTTTGTAGTAGATCCTGAAGTCAGGCAGGTTGATTTCTCCAGTTCCATTTTTCTTTCTCAATATTACTTTGGCTATTCAAGGTTTTTTGTATTTCCATAAAGATTGTGAAATTATTTGTTCTACTTCTCTAAAAATTATCCTTGGTAGCTGATAGTGATTGGATGGAATCTATAGATCACTTTAAGTAGTATACTCATTTTCACTATAGTGATTCTTCTGATCCATGAACATGATATATTTCTCCATCTATTTGTGTCATCATTAATTTCTTTCATCAGTGTTTTATATTTTTCTATATATAGCTCCTTTGTTTCTTTAGGTAGTTTTATTACTAATATATTCCTATTCTATTCTTTCCACTGCAATGGTGAATTGAATTATTTCCTAAATTTCTCTCTGGTTTCTCATTGATAGTGTATTGAAATGTAAGGGATTTCAGTGTGTTAATTTTATATTATGCAACTTTACTGTATTCATTTATTAGCTCTAGTAACTTTCTGGTGGTGTCCTTAGGGTTTTCTATATAGAGAATCATGTCATTTGCAAACAGGGAGAGTTTTACTTCTTTTTTTCCAATCTGGATTCCTTTTATTTCCTTTTGTTTTCTGATTACTGGGGCCAAAACTACAAGAACTGTGTTGAATAATAGTGGTGAAAGTGGACACCCTTGTCTTGTTCCTCACTTTAGGGGAAAAACTTTCAGTTTTTCACCATTGAGGACAATGTTTGCTGTGGGTTTATCATATATGGCTTTCATTAGGTTGAGGCACATTCCTTCTATGTGTGCTTTCTAGATGGTATTTATCATAAATAGGTGTTGAATTTTGTCAAAGGCTTTCTCTGGATTTATTGAGGTAATCATATGTTTTATATCTTTAATTTGTTAATGTGGTTTATCACATTGATTTGTGGATACTGAAGAATCCTTGTATCCCTGGGATAAAGCCCACTTGGTCATGATGTATGATTTATTAAATATGTTGTTGGATTTTATTTGCTAGAATTTTGTTAAGGATTTTTGCATCTATGTTCATCAGTGATGTTAGCCTGTAATTTTATTTTTCTAGGCACCTTTGTCTGTTTTTGGTATTAGAGTGATTTTGGCCTCATAAATTGAGTTTGACAGTTTACCTTCCTCTTCAATTTTCTGGAAGAGTTTGAGTAGGATAGGTGTTAATTCTTCTCTAAATTTTAGGGAGAATTCATCTGTGAAACCATCTGATCATGGGCTTGTTTGCTGAAAGATTTATGATTACAGGTTTGATTTCTGTGCTTGTGATAGATCTGTTAAGATCTTTTATTTCTTCCTGGTTCAGTTTTGGAAGGTTATACTTTCCTCATAATTCCTCTATTTCTTCCAAGTTGCCCATTTTATTGCCAATTAGTTGCTGATAGTAGTCTCTTATGATCCTTTGTATTTCTATGTTGTCTGTTGTGATTTCTCCATTTTCATTTCTAATTTTGTTGATTTAATTATTCTCCCTTTTTTCCTTAATGAGTCTGTCTAATAGTTTTTCTATTTTATTTATCTTCTCAAAGAACCAGCTGTTAGTTTTATTTATTTTTGCTATGGTCTTCTTTGTTTCTTTTTAGGTCTGTTCTAATTTTTATGATTTCTTGCCTTTTACTAACCCTGGGGTGCTTCATTTCTTCTTTTTCAAGTTGCTTTATGTGTAAAGATACGTTATTTATTGGAATTTTCTCTTGTTTCTTGAGGTAAGCTTGTTTTACTCTGAACCTTTCCTTATCACTGCTTTTACTGAATCCCGTAGGTTTTGGGCTGTTGGGTTTTCATTTTCATTCATTTTCTATGCGTATTTTGATTTCTTTTGTGATTTGTTGGTTATTCAGAAGTGTGTTGATTAGCCTCCATGTGTTTATATTTTTAATATTTTTTCCCCATTAGTTGACATTTAATCTTATTGCACTGTGATCAGAAAAGATGCTTGAAATGATTTTAATTTTTTTTTTTTAATTTACCAAGGCTAGATTTATGGCCCAGGATGTGATCTACCCTGGACAGTGTTCCATGTGCACTTGAGAAAAATGTGAAATTCATTGTTTTGAGATGAAACATCCTTAGATATCAATTAGGGTTAACTGGTATATTGCATCACTTAAAGTTTGTGTTTCCTTGCTAATTTTCTATTTGGTTGTTCTATCCATACGTGTGAGTGTGGTATGAAAATCTCCCACTATTATTGTGTTACTGTTAATTTCCCCTTTCATACTTGCTAGCATTTGCCTTATATATTGCAGTGTTCCTATGTTGGATGCCTATATATTTATAATTGTTATATCTTCTTCTGGGATTGATCCTTTGATCATTATGTAGTATCCTTCTTTGTCTCTTTTCACAGCCTTCATTTCAATGTCTATTTTATCTAATATGAGTATTGCTACCCCTGCTTTTTTTTTGGTCTCTATTTGCATGAAATATCTTTCTCCAGTCTTTCACTTTCAGTCTGTATGTGTCCCTTGTTTTGAGTTTGGTCTCTTGTAGACAACATATATAAAGATCTTCTTTTTGTATCCATTCAGCCGGTCTTTGTCTTCTGGCTGGAGAATTTAACCATGTGCATTTAGGGTAATTATTGATAATTATAATCCTGTTGACATTTACTTTGTTGTTTTAGGTTCGAGTTTATAAACCTTTTCTGTGTTCCTGTCTAGAGACTATCCTTTGGCATTTGTTGAAGAGCTGGTTTGATGGTGTTGAATTTTCTCAGCATTTGCTTGTCCATGAAGCTTTTGATTTCTCCTTTATATTTGAATGAGATCGTTGCTGGATATAATAATCTGGGTTGTAGATTTTTTTTTTTTCATCACTTTAATTATGTCCTGCCATCCCCTTTTGGCCTGAAGAGTTTCTATTGAAAAATCAGCTGTTATTTTTATGGGACTCCTCTTGTGTGTTATGTGTTGCTTTTCCCTTGCTGTTTTTAATACTTGCTCTTTTTCTTTGATCTTCGTTAATTTGATTAACATGTCTTGTGTGTGTGTGTGTGTGTGTGTGTGTGTTTCTTTTATTTTCTTTTTTGCCTTGAGTTTATCCTCATTGGGACTCTCTGGGTTTCTTTGACTTTGGTGGGTATTTCCTTCCTCATTTTAGGGAAGTTTTCAATTCTCATCTCCTTAAGGATTTTCCCATGGCTTTTCTTTTTGTCTTCTTCTTCTGGGACTCCTTTGATTTGAATGTTGGGGCATTTAACATTGTCCCAGAAGTCTCTGAGATTGTCCTCATTTCTTTTAATTATTTTTGTCCTCTCTGCTTAATCTCTTCCACTTCACTTATTCTATTTTCTGCCTCAGTTATTCTATTGTTGGTTCCCTCCAGAGTATTTTTTATCTCAGTTATTGAATTATTCATTGTTGATTGTCTCTTTTTTTAATTTATAAGTCCTTGTTAAGCATTTCTTGTATCTTCCCAAATGTTGTCTCTGGTCTATTTGTCTGTAACTCTGTTTTGTTTTCAATATTTTGGATCATTTTTGCTAACATTATTCTGAATTCTTTTTCAGGTAGACTCCCTATCTCTTCCTCTTTTGTTTGGTTTGTTGGGCATCATGTTCCTGTACCTGCTGAATATTTCTGTGCCTTTTTATTTTGTTTAGATTGTTGTGTTTGGGGTAGTCTTTCTGTAGGGTGGAAGTTTGTAGTTTCTCTTTAATGTGGAGTTTGCTCCTTGTGGGTGGGTTTGGACCAGTGACTTGTCAAGGTTACCTGGTTAGAGGAGCTTGTGTTGGTGTTCTGGTGGGTGGAGCTCAATCTCTTTGGAATGCAATGAAGTGTCCAGTAGTGAATTTTGAGGTGTCTATGGGTTTGATGTGACTTTGAGCAGCCTGTATTTTAATACTTAAGGCTATGTTCCTGCGTTGCTGGAGAATTAGCATGATATGTCTTGCTCTGGAACTTGTTGCTCTAGAGTAGAGCTTGGTTTCAGTGTGGGTATGGAGGCTTTTGAATGAGCTCTTGACAATTAATGTTCCTTGTAGTCAGGAGTTCTCTGATGTTCTTAAGTTTTACATTTAAGCCTCTTGCTTCTGGCTTTCAGTCTTGTTCTTACAGTAGCCTCAAGACTTCTGCATCCATGTAGCACAGATGATAAAACATCTAGATTAATGGTGAAAAGATTCCCAACAGTGAGAGATACCCAGAGAGGTTCATAGAGTTACAAGGGGAAGAGAAGAGGGAGGAGGGAGATAGAGGCAACCAGGAGGAAAAGAGGGGAAATCAAAAGGGAAGAGAGCAGTCTAGCCCGTGATCAATTCCCAATGTGCTCTCCACTGTCTGGAACACCCAAAGATGTTCATGGAGTTACATAGAAAAGAGAAGAGGGAGAAGGATAGAGGTGACCATAAGAAGAAGAGAGATAGGCAAAAGAGGACAGACCAATCTAGCCAGTAATCAGTTCCCTA
Source organism: Madoqua kirkii (assembly GCA_006408675.1). Lineage (NCBI taxonomy): Eukaryota > Metazoa > Chordata > Mammalia > Artiodactyla > Bovidae > Madoqua > Madoqua kirkii. The sequence goes on from SJYC01037724.1 coordinate 16,226, forward strand.
AGTGTTCTCCACAGTCTGGAAAATCCAGAGAGATTCATAGATTTAAGCAGAGAAGAGAAGAGAGAGTGAGGAGACAGAGGTAACCTGTGGGAAAAAGTCAAAAGGGAGAGAGCAATCAAGCCAGTAATCACACCCCTCGGTAAAAATGTGTACAGAAGATTTGATTCTTAAAGGTACAAAATTGATAACAAGTACCAAAAATCAAAGATTAAAAATCTAGAGTAGAGGTTAGACTCTCAAAAATGTAATGTTAAAAATACAAAACAAAATTAATCACTATATATATATAGGATATTTTTTGTAATGTAATAATAGGTTATAAAACTGAAAATTATAAGATCAGTAAAGAACATAAAAAACACAAAATGATAATAGTAAAAATATATCTAGGAATTTATTTGGAGCTGTTTAGGGTACTGTGGAGTCAGTTCAGTTTTAGACAGTTCCTTGTTCCAGCTTATACTTATTCTCAAGATCTATAGGCCTCTTCTAATGCTTGTTAAGTCACTTCAGTCATGTCCAACTCTGTGCAACCTCATAGATGGCAGCCCACCAGGCTCCCCCGTCCCTGGGATCCTCCAGGTAAGAATACTGGAGTGGGTTGCCGTTTCCTTCTACAATGCATGAAAGTGAAAAGTGAAAGTGAAGTTGCTCAGTCGTGTCTGACTCCTAGTAACCTCATGGACTGCATCCTACCAGACTCTTCCACCCATGGGATTTTCCAGGCAAGAATACTGGAGTGGGGTGCCGTTGCCTTCTTTACTTCCAATACTTAGTCAATGCTAACTACCAGGTTTTAATCTCCTGCACCTGTTACTTCCAGAGCAGTTCCCTCTTTGTTTATTTTGGCTTCCTCTGTTTTCAAGTCTCTTCACTGTCTAATTTCCACCCTGACTCAAGGTAACAAAGGTGGTCACTTATATAGGCTCACTTGTTCTGTTTTTTCCCAGTCTACACTACTCAGGCTCCAGATAGCTCTGAAAGGCAACTATCCAAAACAGGTCCTGTGTTGCATGTATTTCCCAGATCTAAGCTGCTCAGGTTCAGGTTCTCGGGATCTCTACAAAGGCACAGACTTGGTTGGGCCTGTGTTTTGTCCCCCTCCCAGGTCTGAGCAGCTCAGGCAACCAGGTGCTTGGTGAACACACCGTCTCAGGTGTATTTAATTATCTCCCTAGTCCCAGCCACTCGGTTTCCTGTGTGCACGCAAGAGCACTCTCTCTGGTGTGCTGTGTGTCTCCTCTGGGAGCTGTTTTCAGGCTGTGACCATCCTTGCAGATGTTAACTACCCAGGATCCCAGGAAGACTTCATTAGCAACTGAAAGTCTGCTCATGGTTTGGTGGAGGATGCTGTCTCCAGAGTCAAGGTCGCCCTTTGCCTTTCAGCTCTGGCTGTTGCCTGCCTGCCTCTCTACCTCCAGTGGGAGGAGAGGCTGGTCTGCAGCCAGCTAGCTCTCCTTTGATGTTCGCTCAATCCTTTTTCTGTGAGCCAGCCAGTATGTGCCTTAGATTAGAGCTTTTTGCAAGAAAGTTCTCTCTCTCTCTCTTTTATTTTATTTTATTTATTTTTTTTTTTTTGGTCTTCTCTCTCTAGTTATCCGACAGTTTGAGTTTCTATCTCAGTTAGCTGCTTCAGAATGTCCTCAGGGCATTCAGGCCCAGTCCTTACCATAAGAATGCAAGCTTTGCCTCCCTGGTCAACCCCTGCTTGCTGCTGGTGGAAGCCAGGGTCTGGGGTATTTCTCCACTGGGAGTTATGTTTAAGGCCTGTATTGTGTGTGTGTGTGTGTGTGTGTGTGTGTGTGTGTGTGTGTGTGTGTGTTTTCCCTCTTCCAGTTATGTTGCCCTCTGATATTCCAAAACTCCTACCAGACCCACTGGTGTTTGGGAACTTCTCCTCCTACAGGAATCCATCCCTGGAATGGCTCTGAGGCCCTAACTCTTTCGTCTTTTTTTTTTTTTTTCTCTATTATATTTTGTCCTATCTCATTTTGAAGCGAATGGGCTGCCTTTCTGGGTGCCTGGTGTCCTCTGCTAGTATTCAGAAATTGTTTTGTGGAAATTGCTCATCATTTAAATGATCTTTTGATGAATTTGTGGGGAGTAAAGTGGTTTACTTGTTCTATTCCTCCACTGTCTTCTGCATTTGACATTTTAAATCTGCTTTTGAAACTTGTCTCATGAAATATGTTTTACTTAATTCATTTCTCCTCTGTGATTTCAATAAACCATGAAAGTTCCTCACGGTTAGATTTTTGAACATTCTTCTTATCTTTGATTTCAACCATTACCTTCTACTGTTAGTAAAGGACAGACGTGTTTCAAATCATGAAAGGAGTATGTCAAGGTTGTATATTGCCACCCTGTGTATTTAACTTCTATGCAGAGTATATCATGAGAAATGCTAGCCTGGATGAAAAGCACAATCTGGAATCAAGATTTCTGGGAGAAATATCAAACACCATAGATATTCAGATGACACTAGTGTTATGGCCTAAAGTGAAGAGGAACGAAAGAGCCTCTTGATAAAAGGAGAGTAAAAAAGGTGGCTTAAAACTCAACATTCAGAAAACTAAAATCATGGCATATGGTTCCACCTTTTCAAGGCAAATAGATGGGGAAACAGTGAAAACAGTGAAAGAGTTTATTTTCTTGGGTTCCAAAATCACTGCAGATGGTGATAGCACCCATGAAATTAAAAGATATTTGCTCCTTGGGAAAAAAAAGCTATGGCTAACATAGACAGCATATTAAAAAGCAGAAACATTACTTTGCTGATAAAGGTCTGTCTAGTCAAAGCTACAGTTTTCCCCGTAGTCATGTATGGATGTGAGAGTTAAACTATAACGAAAACTGAGTGCCAAAGAATTGATGCTTTTGAACTGCGGTGTCAGAGAAGACTTTTGAGAATCCCTTGGACTGCAAGAGATATAAACAATCCATCCTAAAGGAAATACGTCCTAAATATTCATTGAAACGACTGATGCTGAAACTGAAACTCCAATACTTTGGCCATCTAATGCGAAGAACTGACTCCTTGGAAAGGACTCTGATGCTGGTAAAGACTGAAGGTGGAAGGAGAAAGGGACAACAGAGGATGGCATGTTTGAATGGCATCACCAACTTGATGGACATGAGTTTGAGTAAGCTCTGGGAGCTGGTGATGGATAGGGAGACCTGGTGTGCTGCAGTCCACGGGGTTGCAAAGAGTCAGACATGATTGTACAATGAAAATGATTACTTACTACTGATTATTTAAAAATGTTCAGTTCTTGTTCAGCTTGCCCTCCTGAATTCAACGCAGAATTTCCACTTCCATTTGAAATATTCTCTATTACACTTCATGGACGCTTCCAAACTAACATGTCCAGAGTGAATTGGTTGTTTCTCGAGGTAACTTTCCTTTCTTTCCATTTCCTCTGTGATTGATTGTTATCATTTTGTGGTCGCCCGCCTCGCCGATAAGGAGAACGCCACAGACAGGATTCTTCTGACACGCGGTTTATTGTTACAGCTCTTTTAGGAAGTGGCGAGGGCCCCGATGCAGGGAAAGCAATTGCTTATATAGCCCAGAGGGGAGGCGTGTCAACCTCTGATTGGCTCATAAAGTCAACCTCTGATTGGCTAGTTATCATTTACTCAGGATCTATCAACCTAATAACCTTAGAAACATCAATGATTAGTGTTTTTTTTTTTCATTTTTTAAAAAATCACCAGTCAAGTCCTTTAGTCAGCAAGTGTTTTTGAATACTTTTAAGAATTATTGATTCTCTACCACTCAACCCCCACTTCATTTGTTGTAGATCTTTTTTATCTGAAATTTTATGTTTTCATTCCAAAATCTGTTTTATTTTTGTTTTTAATTCTTCATCCTTTCCATTGGCATTAGTTTCTGTTCAAAACATATATGATTTGAGTCCTTGACAATTTTACATTCTCTGTATCTCTCTAGGATTCAACAATTCTAGACTCTCCACTTGTCTCAAATTCTTACTATCGATAAAAAGCAGCAAGTCATGCTTCTAACTTTTATTCATAAGCTTTCTATTTATACCCTACATACCTTTGTATAAACCCTTTTGCTTGACTGATATATTTTTAATTGTTTTCTCCACTGTTAAACTCCTATATAGACTGTTAAAGTTTAATTGAAATATCAGTTTTTGTCCCTTCTCAAGGATCACCCTATATAAACTTCACTAACCTAACGTTAATAATAGTACTTCTCAATTATATATTTACAAGTCTGTTTCATTTATTAGATTGTAAACTACTCAAAGGCTGCACTGTTTCATTCATTTTTGTGTCTATATTTTTCTGACAGTTAAAAGAAGATGATGCATGATTTTATATAAAGGAATATTCATTTCAAAATACTTATGATTATTAGGGCACTAATATAGTCT
>SJYC01037725.1:0-15587 GCA_006408675.1 Madoqua kirkii
GTACTGCATGATGCACATTATACTTTCAACTTTTTTCCTGTCTTGTAGAAACACAAAAATTTAAGACATATGTTTTGTTGCTGAATTAAGATAAATACCAAGAAAAGTTTCTCTAGAAAAAATATGTTTAAAAATTAATTTACTACATGAAATCATTTAACATACCAGATTTATTTTCCTCAATATATATTTTGAATGTCCAAAGACACATGAAGAACAATGATTCAGGTCTCATTTTGTAAGCCTAACATACACTCTTTGTCTTCACATTAAAATCTAAACTATTTTAAAAGCTAGACTAATATATTGCAACTATAATTTAATGGTAGACATAAAGCTTCGAATGTAACAAAGTATCATTGCATGTCAATTAATATTATTTTCTTTCTTCAAACAGTAATAACACACTATTAAAACAAGTTAACAAAGTTAGCAGTTTAAACTCTAAAATTTAAACTTTAGAGCATTTAATCAGATTTTTCCTCATGGCTTAAAATTATGCAACTACATTTTTAGTATTCAAATAAAGGTATAATATACATTTTCCAGAATATATATAAGCCTTAAAATGTAATAAAATGGCTCATTAAAAATAATACTTTCAGTAAATCGTCATTTCTAATCATTTAACTTCTATGATTTAGAATACATAAGATATATGTTCAGAATCTGTTGAGAATTACTAACTTTTTGAAGGTTAATTTTAGTTGACTTAAATTCAACCATGTTTGAATCGTAGAAGGTACACCCTACTTTAAGTGTGATCTGATCACATGAATTCAAGATAAGAGCCTACCATTGACTAGTGATTTCAGCTACTAAGAAATACTTAGCTTCCTTGCTATGACTCTTGTGAATCAAATATATATAGTCTTGTTGGGACTTCCCTGGTGGTTCAGACAGTAAAGAATCTGCCTGCAGTGTAAGACCAGATTTGATCCCAGGGAAAGACAGGTCTCCTGGATAAACGAACGCTATGCAGTTCAGTGTTCTTGCTAGGAGAATTCTGTGAAAAGAGGAGCCTGTTAGGCTACAGTCCATGGGGTTGCAGAGTCAGACATGAACTGATCAATGCACACTTTCATTTCACTTCAATTCACAACTGTACTAACTATTTGAGTATGCTGTATGCAAAAGATATAAAGTATGTGAAAATCAGCATTTTAAGTGATAATAATGAAGATGAAGAACTTCCTGAGTAACTATGGAAAAAGGTTTGTGACATTGTACAGGAGGCAGGAATCAAGACCATCCCCAAGAAAAAGAAATGCACAAAGGTAAAAATGGTTGACTGAGTAAGCTTTACAAATAGCTGTGAAAAGATGAGAAGTGAAAGGCAAAGAAGAAAAGGAAAGATAAACCCATTTGAATGCAGAGTTCCAAAGAATAATAAGGAGAGATAAGAAAGCTTTCCTCAGTGATCAATGTAAATGAATAGAGGAAAACAATAGAATGGGAAATACTAAGATCACTTTAATAAAATTAGAAAAACAAATCGTGCAAAGGTGAGCACAATAAAGAAAAGAAATGATATGGGCCTAACAGAAGCAGAAGATATTATGAGGAGGTGGCAAGAATACACAGAATAACTATATAAAAAAGATCTTCACAACCCAGGTAATCACAATGATGTGATCACTCTCCTATATCCAGATATCCTAAGAAAGGCAAAGAAGAAAAAGAAAGATAAACCCATTTGAATGCAGAGTTCCAAAGAATAATAAGGAGAGATAAGAAAGCTTTCCTCAGTGATCAATGTAAATGAATAGAGGAAAACAATAGAATGGGAAATACTAAGATCACTTTAATAAAATTAGAAAAACAAATCGTGCAAAGGTGAGCACAATAAAGAAAAGAAATGATATGGGCCTAACAGAAGCAGAAGATATTATGAGGAGGTGGCAAGAATACACAGAATAACTATATAAAAAAGATCTTCACAACCCAGGTAATCACAATGATGTGATCACTCTCCTATATCCAGATATCCTAGAATGCAAAGTCAAGTGGACTTAGGAAGTATCCATTGGAAAAAAGCTAGTGGAGATGATAGAATTCCAGTTGAGTTATTTCAAATCCTAAAAGATGATGCAGTGAAATGTAGCACTCAATATGCCAGCAAATTTAGAAACATCAGCAGTAGCCACGGGACTGGAAAAGTTCAGTTTTCATTGCAATCACAAAGAAAGTCAATGCCAAAGAAAGTTCAAACTACCACATAATTGCATTCATCTCACACACTAGCAAAATAATGTGCAAAATTCTCCAAGTCAGGCTTCAATAGTACATTAACTGTGAAATTCCAGATGTTTAAGCTGGATTTAGGAAAGGCAGAGGAACCAGAGATCAAATTGCCAACATCCACTGGATCATGGAAAAAGCAAGAAAGTTCCATAAAAACATCTATTTCTGCTTTATTGGTTATGCCAAAGCCATTGACTGTGTGGATCACAACAAAATGTGGAAAATTCTGAAAGAGATGGGGATAACAGACCACCTCACCTGCCTCTTGATAAATCTGTATGCAGGTCAGGAAGCAACTGGATTAGAACTGGATATGGAAAGATAGACTGGTTCCAAATAGGGAAAGGAGTAGGTCACCCTGCTTATTTAACTTCTGTGAAGAGTACATCAGGAGAAATGCTGGGCTAGATGAACCACAAACTGGGATTAAGATTGCTGGGAGAGATATCAATAACCTCAGTTATGCAGATGACACAATGCTTATGAAAGAAAGCAAAGAAAAACCAAAAAGACTCTTGATGAAAATGAAAGAGGAGAGTGCAAAAGCTGGCTTAGAACTCAACATTTGGAAAACTAACATCATGGCTTCTGGTCCCATCACTTCAAATCAAATAGATGGGGAAAAGTGACAGACTGTATTTTAGGGGGGCTTTAAAATTGCTGCAGATGGTGACTGCAGCCATGAAATTAAAAGACACTTGCTCTTTTGAAGAAAAGTTATGACAACCTAGACAGCATATTAAAAAGCAGTGACATTACTTTGCCAACAAAGGTCCATCTAATCAAGGCTATGTTTTTTTTCTGGTAGTCATTTATGGATGTGAGAGTTGGACTATAAAGAAAACTGAGTGCTGAAGGATTGATGCTTTTGAACTGTGGAGTCAGAGAAGACTTCTAAGAGTCCCTTGGACTACAAGGAAATTCAACCAGTTCATCCTAAAGGAAATCAGTCCTGAATATTCATTGGAAGAACTGATGTTGAAGCTGAAACTCCAGTACTTTGGCCACCTGAGGCAAATAATTGACTCCTTGGAAAATACTCTGATGCTGGAAAAGATTGAATGTGGGAGAAGGTGGGTCGACAGAGGATAAAATCATTGGATGGCATCACCGACTCAATGCATATGAGTTTGAGTTAACTCCAGAAGTCGGTAATGGACAGAGAAGCCTGGTGTGCTGCAGTCCATGCGATCACAAATAGTTGGGCACGACTGAGTGACTGAACTGAACTGAATGAAGATAAAGATATATGAAAGCAAGGATAATACATAAGAATCATTTTCTCTGGAAACACATAGTCAAAGCAACAGAACTGGAAAGGAAGTTGGATTGCAGGGAGTCCTTGTCACCTCCCACTCATCAAAAATATGCTAGCTAAATAAAAGGATAAATAAATAATTTAATTGACAATTGAATCAATGCGTCTGATTGTATATTATCTTTTTCGAATTGGAAATTTGAGTTAAATTCTAGTGCTAAGCAGCTTTTTCAACCCTCAGTCTAATGCAATATTTGGGTGAGATTTTTATTATTTTTGTGCCTTAATTTCTGTTAAAGAAAATACAATAGTGTAGGGATTTTCTTAGGAACTAATTAGGTGATGGATGATTCTAAAATACTTACAATAATGCCAGGATATGACAGTAACTCATAAATTTTAGAGATGATATTTTTGTTAACATTATCATTAATATATTTTCATTGTCTTCATTGTTATTATCATTAACACATACTAGTAAAGGAAAGGAAAATTTTAATCTATAATATGTGCAGGAAATAAAATGTTTTCTACAATATGAATAAAATTATTCTATCACATGGTTTGCTGTCTCAGATACTCATGAAATTCATTGTAAATCAAAATGGTTTAAAAAAGCATAATAAAGATAAAATATAAAAAGCATATTAATAAAAACTCTATGAACTTTTATATACTTATATTTAATGGTATAACCATACAGTTCAGTTTAGTTACTCAGTTGTGTCCAACACTTTGTGACACCATGAACTACAGCATGCAAGGCCTCCTTGTCCATCAGCAAGTCCTACAGTTTACTCAAACTCATGTCCATTGAGTCAGTGATGCCATCCAACCATGTCATCCTCTGTCATCCCCATCTACTCCCACTTTCAATCTTTCCAGGCATCAAGGTCTCTTCAAAAGAGTCAGTTCTTCACATCAGGTGGCCAAAGTATTGGAGTTTCAGCTTCACTATCAGGCCTTTCAATGAATATTCATGACTGATTTCCTTTAGGATGATTGGATCTCCTTGCAGTTCAAATGACTCTTAAAAGTCTTCTCTAACACCACAGTCCAAAAGCATCAATTCTTTACCATTCAATTTTCTTTATAGTCCAACTCTCATATCCATATATGAGTACTGGAAAAACCATAGCCTTGATTAGACGGATGTTTGTTGGCAAAGTAATGTCTCTGCTTTTGAATATGCTGTCTATGTTCGTCCTAACTTTTCTTTCAAGGAGCAAGCATCTCTTAGCTGCAGTCACCATTTGCAGTGATATTGTTACCCCCCCCCCACAATAAAGTCAGCCACTGTTTCCCCATCTATTTCCCATGAAGTGATGGGACTAGATGCCATAATCTTAGTTTACTGAATGTTGAGTTTTAAGCAAACTTTTGCACTCTCCTCTTCCATTTTCATTAAGACGCTCTTTAGTTCTTCACTTTCTGCCAAAAAGGTGTTGTCATCTGCATATCTGAGGTTATTGATATTTCTCCCAGCAATCATGATTCCAGTTTGTGCTTCATATAGCACCAAATTTCTCATGATGTACTCGAAATACAAGTTAAATAAGCAGGGTGACAATACATAGCCTTAACATATCCCTTTCCCTATTTGGAATCAGTCTCTTGTTTCATGTCAAGTTCTAACTCTTGGTTCCTGACCTCCATACAGATTTCTCAAGATGCAGGTCAGGTAATCTGGTATTCCCAACTCATTAAAATTTTCCCATAGTCTGTTGTGATCCACACAAAGGCTTTGGCATAGTCAATAAAGCAGAAATGGCTGTTTTTCTGGAACACTATTGCTTTTTCTATAATCTAATGGATGTTGGAAATTAGATTTCTGCTTCATCTGCCTTTTATGCAACTAGTTTGGCCATCTGGAAGTTCACGTTTCACATACTGTTGAAGCCTGACTTGGAAAATTTTGAACATTACTCTGCTAGCATGTGAGAAGTGTTCAATTGTGCAGGAGCTTGAACATTCTTTGATATTGCTTTTCTTTGTGGTTGAAATGAAAACTGACATTTTCAAATCATGTGGTGACCTCTGAGTTTTCCAAATTTGCTGGCATATTGAGTGCACCACTGTCACAGCATCATCTTTTAGAATTTAAGAAAGCTCAACTGGAATTTCATCACCTCCAGTAGCTTTGTTCATAGGAATGTTCCCTAAGGCCCACTTCACTTTGTGTTCCAGGATGTCTAACTCTGGATGAGTGATCACACCATCATGGTTATCTGGATCGTGAAAATATTTTTTTCTTTTTATGTATAGTTCTTCTGTATATTTTTGCAACCTCTTCTTAATATATTCTGCTTCTCTTAGGACCATACAATTTCTGTCCTTTATTATGCCCATCTTTGTATGAAACTTTCCCTTGATAGCTCTAATTTTCTTGAAGAGATCTCTAGTTTTTCACATTCTATTGTTTTCCTCTCTTTCAATGCAATGATCACTAAGGAAGGCTTTCTTATCTCTCCTTGCTATTCTTTGGAATTCTGCATTCAAATGGGAATATCTTTCCCTTTCTCCTTTGCCTTTTGCTTTTGTTCTCTCCTCAGCAATTTTTAAGGCCTCCTCAGAAAAATGTTTGCCTTGTTGTTTTACCTTTCTCCAGGGTGGTCTTGATCACTTCCTCCTGTAAAATGTCACGAACCTCTGTCCATAGTTTTTTAGGCTCCTTGTAATCACATCTAATCCTTTGAATGTATTTCTCACTTTCACTGTATAATTGTAAGGTATATGATTTAGGCCAACTTTCTCCTTTGCCTTTTGCTTTTCTTCTCTCCTCAGCAATTTTTAAGGCCTCCTCAGAAAAATGTTTGCCTTGTTGTTTTACCTTTCTCCAGGGTGGTCTTGATCACTTCCTCCTGTAAAATGTCACGAACCTCTGTCCATAGTTTTTTAGGCTCCTTGTAATCACATCTAATCCTTTGAATGTATTTCTCACTTTCACTGTATAATTGTAAGGTATATGATTTAGGCCATATCTTAATGGTTTGGTGCTCTTCCCTACTTTCTTCAAACTAAGCCTGAATTTGGCAATAAGGAGCTCATGATCTGAGCCACAGTCAGCTCCCATGTGTGCAGAATACATAATGTGAAATGCTGGGTTGGATAAAGCACAGCTGGAATCAAAATTGCTGGGGAAATATCAATAACCTGAGATAGGGAGATGACACCACCCTTGTGGCAGAAAGTGAAGAAGAACTAAAGAGCCACCTGATGAAAGTTAAAGAGGAGAGTGAAAAAGTTGGCTTAAAGCTCAACATTCAGAAAACTAAGATCATGGCATCCAATCCCATCACTTCATAGGACATAGATGAAGAAACAGTGGCCGACTTTATTTTTCTGGGCTCCAAAGTCACTCAAGATTGTGACTGCAGCCATGAAATTAACAGGTGTTTCACTCCTTGGAAGAAAAGCTGTGACCAAACTAGGCAGCATATTATAAAGTAGAGACATTACTTTTCCAACAAAGGTCCATCTTTTCAAAGCTATGGTTTTTCCAGTAATCATGTTTGGACATGAAAAATGGACTATAAAGAAAGCTGAATACCAAAGAGTTGATTCTTTTGAACTATGATTTGTAGAAGACTCTTGGAAATCCCTTGGAACACAAGGATTTCAAACCAGTCAATCCTAAATAAAATTTAGCATTTGGGCCTATATACTCATTGGAAGCACCATTGCTGAAGTTGAAACTCCATTAATTTGGACCTCTGATACGAGTAACTGACTTATTGGAAAAGACCCTGGTGCTGGGAAAGTTGAAGATAGGAGGAGAAGAGGATGACAGAGGACAAGATGGTTTGGTAGCATCACCGACTCGATGATCATGAGTTTTAGCAAGTCTCAGAAACTGTTCATCAATAGGGATGCCTGATGTACTGCAGTCCATGGGGTCCCAAGCAATCAGGTATAACTTAATATGGTCATCAAGTCATAATTGAACAAAAGAAGAAAGGAAGAAAAAATACCTACAAGCACAAACCCCAAACAATTAGGAAATGGCAAAAGAGTATACATATTGATAATTTTTTTTAATCTAAATTTATTAAATGCTCAAACCAAAAGACAGGTTTTCTGGATAATACAAAATAAGAAGCAAATATATGCAACTGCAAGTTATAGGGGCATACAGAATCTGAAAGTGGGAGGATGGAAAAAGATATTCCATACAAACGGAAAGCAAAAGAAAGTATCATCGTTTTACTGGAATAAAATAGATGTTAAATAAAGCCTATCAGCATAAACAAGGAATTGTACTATATAATGGTCAAAGGATCAATACAAGAAAATATAACAATTGTAAATATACATATACCAAAAATAGGAGCATCTCAATATAGAAGGAAAATGCTAACTGACATAAAAGGGAAAAATCAACATCAACACAAAAATGCTGCTGCATTTTACCACCTCATATACACTAATAAATATTTCAAGTAGAAAGAAAATAAGGAAGCACAGGCCTTAAATGGCACATTAGATTAGATGGACTTAATTTTAATTTATAATACATTCCCTCAGAATACACTTTCTTTTTAAAAGAACGTGAAATATTTTCCAGGATAGACCACATCTTAGGCCACAAATCAAGCCCCAATACATCTAAGAAAATTAAAATCATATCAAGTGTCTTTTCCAGTCATAAGTAATAAGTCATTAGCAAAACAAACAATAACATACAGTGAGAAATGCACATTAAAATGATGTATAACATATCCACATGTATTCCAGTATCAAATGGCAAATTTCAACAAGGTAAACACACACACACACACACACACACGCACCTCTTACACCAACGTACTGTTTGGTGTAGTATTTAGCATGCTTTTTCTTTTTTCGTGTATGTTTCTATTTTAGTCTTTTGATTTGCTTTTCCCATGAGGTTTTGAAAAAACAGTGTATACATACAGGTTGTTTAAGGTTGCTGGTCTTTTTCCTGCCTAGTGTTGTTTTAGCCTTTGCTCTAAAGATGGTTTCAGTTCAGTTCAATTCAGTCGCTCAGTTGTGTCTGACTCTTTGTGACTCCATGAATCACAGCACACCAGGCCTTCCTGTTCATCACCATCTCCCGGAGTTCACTCAGACTCACGTCCGTCTAGTCCATGATGCCATCCAGCCATCCTCGGTTTTCCCCTTCTCCTCCTGCCCCCAATCCCTCCCAGCATCAGAGTTTTTCCAATGAGTCAGCTCTTCACGTGAGGTGGCCAAAATACTGAAGTTTCAGCTTTAGCATCATTCTTTCCAAATAAATCCCAGGGTTGATCTCCTTCAGAATGGACTGGTTGGATCTCCTTGCAGTCCAAGAGACTTTCAAGAGTCTTTTCCAACACCACAGTTCAAAACCATCAATTCTTCGGCACTCAGCTTTCTTTACAGTCCAACTCTCACATCCATACATGACCACAGGAAAAACCATAGTCTTAACTAGACGGACCTTAGTCAGCAAAGTAATGTCTCTGCTTTTAAATATACTGTCTAGGCTGGTCATAACTTTTCTTTCAAGAAGTAAGCGTCTTCTAATTTAATGGCTGCAGTCACCATCTGCAGTGATTTTGGAACCCCCCAAAATGAAGTCTGACACTGTTTCCACTGTTTCTCCATCTATTTCCCAGGAAGTGATGGGACCAGATGCCATGATCTTCATTTTCTGAATGTTGAGCTTTAAGCCAACATTTTTGCTATCCTCTTTCACTTTCATCAAGAGGCCCTTTAACTCCTCTTCACTTAATTCTTCGGCACTCAGCTTTCTTCGCAGTCCAACTCTCACATCCATACATGACCACTGGTCTTGACAGTCCTCTAGTTCTGTAGGTCTGGAAGAGTGCTGGCAAGTCTGTCATTTCAGAAGTTCCTCAATTGCCTAAGATCAACAAGTCAGATTTTATGACTACCGCATTTGATTTTTCCTCAGGTATTTGGCAGATACTAGGTGGCAGTTCTTACTGGTATTCCTGAAGTTATTAAGTTGAAAATTTGAATTCAGTTTTTTCCTTTGATTCAGCTGTTTTATAATATGTGTGTGTGTGTGTTAAAAATGAGAGCAATGTAGTTTAGCTGTGCCACATATAAAGCTGTCAGATTAATATAAACATTTGAACAAGTTCATTGATTCATTAAAAAAAAAAAGACTGCATAGTTTATTCTCTTACTTAGAAACAAGGACTGCTGGGGATAGCTAAAGGTAGGATATATATATTTATTTATTTGTCTGCACTGGGTCTTTGGAGAAGGAAATGGCAACCCACTCCAGTATTCTAGCCTGGGAAATCCCATGGACAGAAGAGCCTGGTGGACTACAGTCCATGGAGTCGCAAAGAAGCGGACATGACTGAGAGAAAACACAAACACTGGGTCTTAATTGTAGCATATAAGATCTCTAGTTGAGGCATGTGGGATAGAAGCTTGGGCCCTCTGCATTGAGATACTGGAATCTTAGCCACTGGACCACCAGGGAAGTCCCAGAATGATTTTTTTTTTTCTTTTGAAGAAAAGTTTTGATGCTTCTGAAGTACCTGAACTGTTATACTTGGAGGGGGGCATACCTAGAGCTACTGCCTTTTTCTTTTTTTTCCCTCTGTAGTATTCCTTAATTCTCGCTTGTTTTTCAGTTGCCACTGCCTTGGTAACATCCTTTATCATGTTTTACCAGGATGCATGGTTCTCAAACTGTGCATTGAGGAGCCTTGAAAGCACAGCAGAGAACTCACAGGTATTGCCAAGAGATGCTTAAGAATGTTGAGGGAAATACAGCAACATCTGTTGGAAACCACGCAAAGTACAAGCTTGAGGTAGTTCATTTTGAAAATTAGATTTATATATTCCTTTCAGTGTTACCATATTTTTACGAAGCTGAGTTTTTGAGTTTTGTTGTGATAAAAAGCAAGTACCATGAGAAAATTTATGTGAAACAGGAAGAAGGTAGTGTCCAACCTGATTCTAATGTTGTTTGCTGTGCTCAACATGAGTTGTTAGGACATGTATCCTTCTTAAGCTGTTTGGACCTGACTGTTTAAGCAGGATGGTTAGGTATTTCTTTTGGCCTCTGAAAACATTCCTGATACAGTAAGGACCTTGTAAACCCAGAAAACTTGGGAACCTCTAGTATAGGTAGGTAGCTCTTAACTCTTGTGATAGCCCTTAACTCTTTCCTTGCCTCTTTTGATCCGCTGTATTGTTGCCATTGTTATCCTTCTCAAAGGAACCTTCTAGATTTCCCCTTTGTTTCTAGGATACTGTTAGTATGATAACTTAATCTTTTAAATTTATCCTTATTCTTTTTTACTAGTCTTTTCCAGTTATTTCCCTTAAGCTTCTACAAGCTTGTTTACCAAATGCAAATAGTTTCCCTCAAATGTTATCTTCCATTCTTTGCTGTTCCCCTGCAAAAATCATTAAATGCAAAGAGCAAGTAGTAATACACTCTTATCACAAACTAACTTAATTGAAATTGAGTTTATTCATGCAATAAGTGGGTTTAGAAATTGAGTTTAATGGTTCAGCTTTAATTTGAAGTGTACTCTAATTTGCAAAATAATCTTTAAAACATTGGTTACTTCATTTTTACACTTTTTGTTGAAATTATTTTAGGTTTACAGAAGAGTTTCAAAGATAATATAGAGAGTTCTTGTATACTTTTTAACTCAGATTCCTTTGGGTGAAAATAGGGTAAATAAACTTACCACGGCCATTTATCAAAATCAAGAGATTAACATTGGTATAGTGCTAATAGGCCAAACTGCACTGATTTGGGCTTCACTGGTCTTTCCACTGATGGCCATTTTCTGTTTGAGGGCACAATCTAGGTTATCACATTGCATTTTGTTGTCACATCTCCCTAGTCTTCTCCAGTCCTTGACAGTCTATCAGTCTTTCCTCGATAATTTTGATGAGTGCTGCTGATTTTGTAGAATGTTTCTCAAGTTGAATTTGATGTTTTTCCAATGGTTAGACTAGGGCTATGGATTTGGGGAAGATGCAACCAAGGTGAAGTGCCCGCATCACATCATAGCAGAGAGCACATGATAGATGTCAGCCTGGCTTATGACTTGGCTAAGGTGGGGCCAGCCAGATTTCTCCACTGTTGTTCCTGTCCCTCTCCATTCTCCATACTCAGTACTCCATACTGTCCATGCTGTGTTTACTAGCTACCAGTCACGGAGTCCAGTATACTCACGGGTTGGAGAATTAAGTTCTAGTTCTTGGAAGGAGGGGTGTCAAAAACTTTGAGGACATGTGTTAAAATCACCCCCAAATTAATAAAGTTTAGAAGAGGCTACTCTGAGGTTATGTTAATATCCTGTTTCTCTTTAAAATTTCAATCACTAATTTTCAGTTCATTAGTCAGTTTTGCCTGTGGTACTTATCTAGCGTTCTAACGATGATTGTCTATTTCCCTTATTCTATTATTTGGAGTTCTTTTGTAGAACAAAGTTGACCTTTTCTGTTGTTTATTCAGTTATGTATTTATTTCAGTTTGGACTTGTAGATATTTATAAAATAACCTTTTGATATTGTAACTGCCTTTGGTACTAAGGTTCTGGCAGGGGGTGTATTGTTGGAGCTTTTTTGTTTTGTTTTAAAGAAATTTTATTTTTAAACAATTTCAGAATAAGAGCTAAGTTGCAAAAATAGTACAAAGAATTAATTCCTATATGCCTTTCACCCATATTCCCCAGATGGCAACATTTTATGTAGTGCTTTATCATTCTCTCTTGCTCTCTCTGTCATTTTTTCTCCTTAACATTAACCTTGATAGCCCTTTACTTATAAGTGCTGAAGTGTGTGTTTCTTAAAAATGAGAATATTTTCTTGCCTAGCCAAGGTTCAGTTTACCAAATCAGGAAATTAAACATTGATAAAATACTATTACTTAATTTATGGACCTAATTCAATTTTCTCCAATTATCTCCACAATTCTGTTACAGCGAAAGAAGAATTTTTAAGGTCTGACAATTTAGTTGTCATATCTCTTTACTCTCCTCTAATCTGATAGCATTCTTTAGTTTTTTGTTTTTCATGATCTTGATACTTTTGAAGATTTTGCTAAATTTGGTTTTGTCTGTTGTTTCCCATGATTAGGTTCAGACTATGAATATTTGGCAAGAATACCAAAGTTATGCTGCATACTCAGTGCATCGTATCAGCATGTGATTTTGTGTATAAATATTCTGTTCTTTATCTAATTTTTAGTTCTAGCCTTCAGTGTGGTTACATTTGGGGCTTCCTAGTGGTAAAAAACTGACCTGCTAATGCAGGAAATGTAAGAGACTTGAGTTTGATCCCTGGGTCGGGAAATCCCCTGGAGAAGGGTATAGCAACCCACTCCAGTATTCTTGCCTGGAGAAGCCCATGGACAGAGGAACCTAGAGGACTGTGGTCCCTTAAGGTAAAAAAAGAATCGAACACGACTGAAGCGACTTAGCACGCATGCACACACGTGATTATATTTTAGTTTGAGACACAAGTAAGTTCTTCTGTTTTTGTTTGTATTTCATTTTAGAAAATTCCTCTATCCTTATTAAAGTCTTTAGCTGATTGATTAATGAGATTAAAAAACTTGTTTATTTATTGCCTGTGGTGGGTCTTCATTGCTGCACTCAGACTTTCTCTAGTTGTGGTGATCAGGGGATTACTCTCTAGTTGTGGTGCAAGGGCTTCTCATTGTGGTGGCTTCTCTTGTGAAGCACTGGCCCTAGGAACTCTGGCTTCAGTAGTTGCAGTATGTGAGCTCAGTAACTGTGACAAACAGGCTTAGTTGCTCTGAAGTATGTGGGATCTTCCCGGAAAAGGGATTGAATTGGTGTCACTTGCATTGCAAAGCGGGTTCTTAACCATTGGACCATGAGAGAAGCCCCTAATTAATGAAATTTTTAAGTGGTTCCTCAAATAAGAACTTTTAAAAAGTCACATGATTTTGATTGGTCCCATTATTGGTGGCGTTAACTTTGATCACTTGCTTAAAGAGTTGTTTGCCATGTTTCTCCATTATAAAGTTACTGTTTTTTCTTTGTAGAAAGATACTTTGAGACTGCATAAATATCCTATTCCTAATCAGACTTTTATCCACTGTTTTTAGTGTTCAGTTGGATTATGTTTTAAATTCAAAACACAGGTGTATTTGTTTTTATTTGCATCCCCCCTTTAGAAAAGCTTCCCTCATTCTTACTGAATTAATTAGTGTATTAATTAAGGGAATTTAAATGTGTTTCCCCAAGTAAGAGCTGTTTTTAAAAGAGTATATCTCCCTCATCCCATCTATTCTGTTCCCACTGCCTTGTCCTTTTCGCCTTGTTCCACCTAGACCCTGAATGTAGCTGTTTCATTTTTCTGGCTTTCTTATTTTTAAAAACAGATTTATTGAGAGATAATTCATACACTGTAGAACTCACCCTTTTGAAGTGCTCAATTCAATGGTTTTAGTATATTCCTAGAGTTGTAAAGCCATCATCACAATCTAATTTTAGAACTCTTTCATCGCTTCCAAAAGAAACCCATACTCACTAGCAGTCACTCCCTATTCCTCTGGAATTCATCCCCTCCCCTCTTCCTACTGCCCTATCCCTGCACTCAGCAACCATTACTCTACTTTCTGTTTCTCCTAATTTGCCTGCTCCAGACGTTTATGTAAATAGAATGATACTGTATGGTCTTTCTTTAAGTTAACATAATGATTTCAGGATTCACCCATGTGTAGTGTGTATCAATATGTGGCATTACTGAATCATATTCTATTGTATGAAAATACTGCATTTTATTTATTCTAAGTGGGCATTGGGTTTTTATACTTTTTGGCTGTTATTTGTAATGTTGATATGAACATTTTTGTCCTGAGTTTATGACTAGAAATGGAACTGGTAAATCATGTGGTAACTTTAACTGATGTTTTGCCATGATCTTTTCATGTATTTATTGGCTATTTACATATATATCTTTTTGGAAAAATGTGTATTCTGATCCTTTGCCCATTTTTAATTGGATTTTTAAAATCATTGTAGCAGTGCAGTGTAGGAGTATATATTTTAGATATTAGACACTTGTCACATATGCAGTTTGCAAATATTTTCTCTCATTCAATGAGTAGTCTTCACTTTCTTTTTTTAAATTTTAGTATAGTTGATTTACAATATTATGTTAGTTTCAGGTGCTATAACAGTGATTCAGTTACATACACACATATACAGATATATTTTGCTTGGGATTGCATTGAACCTATAGATTAAGTAAGGAAGAACTGATAACTTGGCAGTATTGTGTCTTCTTATCTATGTACAAGGTATTTCTCCCTTTATGTAGATTTTTGAAAATTTCTTAAGAGTTTTTTCCTTTTAAGTGCTGTTTTCTGGTTCCCACAACTTTTGCTAAGCTGTATTTTCATTTTCATTCGTTCAGCATTCTAAAATTTCTCTTGAGACTCTTTTGACCCATGTGTTGTTTAGAAGTTCATTATTTGATCTCCCAGTATTTCTAGCTATCTGTTGCTGATTTCTAATTCCATTCCATTGTGTAAGAGAGCATACTTTGTATAATTTAAAAACTTTGTTAAGATGTATTTTATGGCCCAGAGTTTGTTCATCTTGGTGAATGCTACATGTGAACTTGAGAAGAATGAGTGTTTCTGCTCTGGTTGGATGAAATACTCTATAGATGGTGCTCTTCAGTTCATCTATGTCCTTACTGGGTTTTAGGCCAGCTGGATCTTTTAATTCCTGAATGAGGAGTATGGAAGTCTTTAGCTACAATAGTAAATTCATCCAGTTCTCTTTTCAATTCTGTCAGTTTTTGTCTCATATATTTTGATGCTCTGCTGTTAGGCTCATACAAAGTAGGGACTGTTAAGTCTTCTTAGAGAACTGACTCCTTTATCATTATGTAATGTCCATCTTTATCTCTTGATATTCCTTGCTGTAAAGTCTGCTTTGTCTGAAATTACTATAGCTACTCTAGCTTTTTTTGATTAGTATTAGTGGCATATCTTTTCCATTCCTTCACTTTTAATCTGTGTATGTCTTTATATTAAAAGTTGGTTTATTTTAAACATTTATTTAGTAGACTGTAGTTTAGTTGTATCATTTTTTAACCC
>SJYC01037726.1:0-17096 GCA_006408675.1 Madoqua kirkii
CCCATTCTAAAACGCTGTTTAATTAGTTTATTTAAACCATGTGGAAATGATTATTGATACAGTTGGATTAATATCTACCATATTTGTTACTGTTTTCTATTCTCTGCTCTATTCTTTGTTTCCATTTTGTCTTCCACTCTTTTTCTGCCCCTGTTTTTGTTTGTTTCTTTTCCGTCTTCAGTTGTAACTGAACATTTTATATGATTCTATTTGTCCTCTCCAGTACTCTTCATTTCACTTATCTATAGGCTCTAATCACCTGGAAAAACCCATGGACGGAGGAGCCGAGTGGGCTGCAGTCCATAAGGTTGCTAAGAGTCGGACGCGACTGAGCAACTCCACCTTCACTTTTCACTTTCATGCATTGGAGATGGAAATGGCAACCCACCCCAGTGTTCTTGCCTGGAAAATCCCAGGGACGGGGGAGCCTGGTGGCTGCACAGAGTCGGGCACGACTGAAGCGACTTAGCAGCAGCATATACATTTTATTTCTTTTTAAAAATGATTTTATTTACTTATTTATTTTTGGTTGCACTGGGTCTTTGTTGTTGCATGCAGGCTTTCTCTAGTGGCAAGTCCGGGCTACTCTTCATTGCTATGCTCGGACTTCTCATTGAGGTGGCTTCTTTTGTTGCAGATCACAGGCTCTAATGCTTGGGCTTCATTAGATGTCTTTCATGGGCTTAGTTGCTCCACATTGTGTGGAATCTACACAGACCACCAATCGAAAGTGTCTCTTGCATTGGCAGGCAGATTCTTATCTACTGCACCACCAGGCAAGTCCTCAGTTCTATTAAAAAAAATTTTTTTTTTTAGATCAATGCAAAGAAATAGAGGAAAAGAACAGAATGGGAAAGACTAGAGATCTCTTCAAGAAAATTAGAGATATCAAGGGAATATTTCATGCAAAGATGGGCTCAATAAAGACAGAAATGGTCTGGACCTAACGGAAGCTGAAGATATTAAGAGGTGGCAAGAATACATGGAAGAACTGTACAAAAAAGATCTTCAAGACCCAGATAATCATGATGATGTGATCACTCATCTAGAGCCAGACATCTTGGAATGTGAAGTCAAGTGGGCCTTAGAAAGCATCACTACAAACAAAGCTAGTGGAGGTGATGGAATTCCAGTGGAGCTGTTTCAAATCCTAAAAGATGATGCTGTGAAAGTTTTGCACTCAATATGCCAGCCAATTTGGAAAACTCAGCAGTGGCCACAGGACTGGAAAAGGTCAGTTTTCATTCCAATTCCAAAGAAAGGCAATGCCAAAGAATGCTCAAACTACCACACAATTGCACTCATCTCATATGCTAGTAAAGTAATGCTCAAAATTCTCCAAGCCAGGCTGCAGCAATACACGAACGGTGAACTCCCTGATGTTCAAGCTGGTTTTAGAAAAGGCAGAGGAACCAGAGATCAAATTGCTAGTGTCCACTGGATCATGGAAAAAGCAAGAGAGTTCTAGAAAAACATCTATTTCTGCTTTATTGACTATGCCAAAGCCTTTGACTGTGTGGACCACAAGAAACTGTGGAAAATTCTGAAAGAGATGGGAATACCAGACCACCTGACTGCCTCTTGAGAAATCTGTATGCAGGTCAGGAAGCAACAGTTAGAACTGGACATGGAACAACAGACTGGTTCCAAGTAGGAAAAGGAGTACGTCAAGGCTGTATATTGTCACCCTGTTTATTTAACTTATATGCAGAGTACATCATGAGAAACTCTGGACTGGAAGAAACACAAGCTGGAATCAAGATTGCCAGGAGAAATATCAATAACCTCAGATATGCAGATGACACCACCCTTATGGCAGAAAGTGAAGAGGAGCTAAAGGGCCTCTTGATGAAAGTGAAAGAGGAGAGTGAAAAAGTTGACTTAAAGCTCAACATTCAGAAAACGAATATCATGGCATCCGGTCCCACACTTCATGGGAAATAGATGGGGAAACAGTGGAAACAGTGTCAGACTTTATTTTTGGGGGCTCCAAAATCACTGCAGATGGTGACTGAAGCCTACTTTGCCGACTAAGGTCCGTCTAGTCAAGGCTATGGTTTTTCCTGTGGTCATGTATGGATGTGGGAGTTGGACTGTGAGGAAGGCTGAGCACCGAAGAATTGATGCTTTTGAACTGTGGTGTTGGAGAAGACTCTTGAGAGTCCCTTGGACTGCAACCAGTCCATTCTGAAGGAGATCAGCCCTGGGATTTCTTTGGAAGGAATGATGCTGAAGCTGAAACTCCAGTACTTTGGCCACCTCACGCGAAGAGTTGACTCATTGGAAAAGACTCTGATTCTGGGAGGGATTGGGGGCAGGAGGAGAAGGGGACAACCAAGGATGAGATGGCTGGATGGCATCACGGACTTGATGGATGTGAGTCTGAGTGAACTCCGGGGGATGGTAATGAACAGGGAAGCCTGGCGTGCTGCGATTCATGGGCTCTCAAAGAGTCGAACACGACTGAGCGACTGAACTGAACTGAACTAGTCATTGCCCTTGAGGATGCAGTGTACACTTACAACTAATCCAAGTCCTCTTTCAAATAACACTGCACTATTTCACTGATATTACAAGTATCTTTTAACAGAATATTTCTGGTTTCTCCCTTCTGTTTTTGTAATGTTGCTATCATTCATTTCACTTATGTATAGGCTCTAATCATCAAATGCATCATTGGTATTATTAGTTTGAAGAAACTGTTCTATGCTTAATCAATTAAGAATTATTAATAAGGAAAAATGAAAAATTTTACTTTGCCTTCATTTTTCTTTCTCTGATGATTTTCCTTTTTTATTTCTTAAATTTTTTTTTAATGGGAGGATAGTTGCTTTACAATGTTGTGTTGGTTTCTACTGTACAACAATTCTAATCAGCCATAATTATGTGTGTGTGTGTATCCTCGTCTCCTTTTTTTATGTAGGTATGGGTTTCTGACTTTTGACATAATTTTCCTTCTCTCTGAAGACTTTTTAACCATTTCTTTTCAAGAGATGTCTACTGGTGATGGATGCACTTGGCTTTTTTTTTAGTTGAGAGTCTTTATTTCTGTTTCACTTTTAAAGGATAATTTGATTAGATACAGAATTCTAGGTTGTATTCCACCCCACCATAGACAAACACTCAGCACTTTACTTTATTCCACTCTCATTTTTTATTCTGCTCTCTTGCTTGCATGATTTCTGAAAAGAAGTTCAATGTAATCTTTATCCTTCCTCTGTAGAAAAGTGTTTTTTCCTCTGGCTTTCTTTAAAACTTTGTCTTTGATTATCTGCAGTGGAAATATGATATGCTTAAATGTAGACTTTGAAATATCATTTTGGTTGGTGTTCTCTGAGCTTCTGGATCTGGGGCTTGGTATCTACCATTAATTTTATGAAAGTCTCTGTTATACTGTGTCAAATAGTCCTTCTGTTTATTTCTCTTTTTCTTTTCCATTATACCCTTTGTAATTGACCCACAGTTCTTAGATATTTTGTTCTTTCTTTTGCTTTTTTTTCTATTTCCATTTTAGTTTTGAAAGTCTCTGCTGACATTTCTTCAAGTTCACTGATTGTTCCCTTGGCTGTGTCTAGACTACTGATGAGCCCGTCAAAACCAGTCTTCATTTCTGTTATAGTATTTTGATGTCTAGTGTTTCCTTTGATTTTTAGAACTTCCATCTTTCTGCATCATTATACATCTGTTGTTGTATGTTGCTGCTTTTTCCATTAAACACCTTAGCATATTCATTGTAATTGTTTTAAATTCCTGGTCTGATAATTCCAACATTTCTGCCCTGTCTGAGCCTGGTTCTACTGCTAGCTTTGTCTCTTCCAACTGTGCTTTGGGTGATTTAGCATGCTTTGTAACTTTATTGTTTAAAGCTGGGCATGATGTACTGAATGAATGGAACCGAGGCAAATAAGCCTTTAGTGTAAGGATTTATTTGGATAGGAGTGGGCTTCCCTAGTGGCTCAGATGATAAAGAATCTGCCTGCAATACAGAAGATATGAGTTCAGTCCCTGGGTTGGGAAGATCTCCTGGAGAAGGGAATGGCTACCCACTCCAGTATTCTTGCCTGGAGAATTCCGTGGACAGACGAGCCTGGTAGGCTACAGTACATGGTGCCATATAGAGGCGGACACAACTGAGTGACTTTCACTTCACTTTCACTTGAGGCTGTGTTTACTGTTTGTTGTAGCTAAAATTTCCTCTGTGTACCTTTTTAAAAAAATATTCTTTTTTGTCTTGGGATTTCCTAAATATTTAAACATTATGTATTTTAGAAATACATAATGATGATTATCTTAATGATAATTTCTATGTATCCAGCACTTACTGTGTACTAGCTTAGATACTAAGATGTGTGTTTTGCCATTTAATCTTTACAGTGACTTTATGAGGGAAGGCACAGTTACTTACAGTTCTCATTTTCTAGAGGAAGAAATTTAGGCATAGGAAGATTAAGTAATTTTCTCAACATATGCAGCTTATTAATGGGGCTTAGAATTGAGATTTAAATTTATAATTCTCAGACCAATAAAGCAGCCTGACTTTAGAGCCTGCTATGTTTGTGTGTAATGAGCTTACTGAAGTTTTCTGAGTTCTTGAATGAATTGGTTTGTCTTATTTTAATTTTACCAAGAAATATTTGATAAATGTCAAGGACATAGTATTGGGCTTAATAGTTTATTATTGTTATTTTTTGGCTTTAACACAAGGCTTGCAGAATCTTAGCTCTTGCACAATGGGTTGAACCCAGACCCCTGCAGTGAAAGTGCCAATTTCTAACCACTGAACTGCCAGGGAATTCCCAGTAACTTACTTTTAATGGTTAATAATATGTCCTGTATTTCCAGTAGAGCAATAGGAGTTTACTATTAATAATAAGAGAAAGTGGTGTATAGTTCATTTTGCAAAAAAGATAATTAAAAAAGTTCAACATAATAATTAAAATACATTAATTCTACTAAATTAGGATTGATAAATAGATTCTCAGTAGTTCAGTACAGTCACTCAGTCATGTCCAACTCTTTGCAACCCCATGAATGGCAGCACTCCAGGCCTCCCTGTCTGTCACCAACTCCCGGAGTTCACCCAAACTCATGTCCATCGAGTCAGTGATGCCATCCAGCCATCTCATTCTTTGTCGTCCCCTTCTCCTCCTGCCCCCAATCCCTCCCAGCATCAGGGTGTTTTCCAGTGAGTCAACTCTTTGCGTGAGGTGGCCAAAGTATTGGAGTTTCAGCTTCAGCTTCAGTCCTTCCAGTGAACATCCAGGACTGATCTCCTTTAGGATGGACTGGTTGGACCTCCTTGCAGTTCAAGGAACTCTCAAGAGTCTTCTCCAACACCACAGTTTCAAAAGCATCAATTCTTCAGAGCTCAGCTTTCTTCACAGTCCAACTCTCACCTCCATACATGACCACTAGAAAAACCATAGCCTTGACTAATTCTTTACTAGATTCTCAATAAGTTGTCTAGAAAATATGGATTTCTGTAAATCAAGGAAATCTGCCATTTCATTAATTTAGAAATATTTTTGAAATGATTTTTCTCATTTCAAGTTTATTGAGTATATGTAACAGACGAGAACAGTTATAAGCATAAGATTATATGCATACACATTTATGGAAATATTATTTGTACATCCTTCTTAAGTACCATCTTTATCTTACTTTTCTCATACATATAATTTCTTAGTTGTATAAAAATACTTCCAGTTTTACTTTCCCTATTTTCTTCCACTGTATGTGAATGTTTATTTAATATCTATTGGTTATTTCAGATACTTTTTTTTGCTCGCAGACTTTAGAACATGTGTTAATTACAGTTTGGTAAAAGTGATTTTTATATAGCATTGTTTAAAATACTGTAATTTAACTTATACTTTAAACTTTTTCCCTTGATGATAAATCTATGTTGAATGACTCAAATACTATTAATTGAGAATCTTTTATTTTTTCTTAAAAAAAAAAAAACTTCACTATTTTTCCTGAGAAGTGTTTCTTGTCTCTTCTGCTTGGTTGGTTTACTTTGCTGTTCTATAAACATGCTTATTTATTCGAATCTCTTCTTGATTAAGTGTTTAATATTACTCTGCATCTCTGCCTGTTCAACTCTTCCTTGAAGGATTAGCAGAATTCTTAAAGCCTTCCATAATTCTTACTGTTAATGATCTCCTTTTTGTTCCTCTGACAACTTTAAACCTTGATGGTCAATAATACTACTAAGAATAGTTTAAAAAAAATAGCTGAAATTACATGCTGTTATGTACCAGACGTTTTGCCAAGTGTTTTCCTTGAATGTTTCATTTAGTGCTCATATTAATTCTGCAAAGTCAGTACTGTTATCTTCAAATGACAGAGAAGTGTGAGTTGGGCTTTGTGAGGTTAATATTTGCCCAAAGTCATATAGTTATTGGAGCCATGATTCAGGTTAGATCTATCTGATTGCAGAGTCTGTACTCAACTACTTTGCTAGCATTTAAATGCTTTTTTTTGTTGTTCTTTTTTCCCCTCATTCTCATACTTAGTTTTTGTTCTTGCTGGATTGTAAAATCATTGAGAGTAAGACCTTACTTCTAATATGAGTCAAAAATACATGCTGATAAGTTTCTGAGTAATACCAGATTATCTTATAGGATGTTCAGTAATGATTATGTATATATAAAATAATTCTGATGGTTCCTTTTAAAATTAGTTCATTTATTTGGCTACATTGGACCTAAGTTGCGGCATGAAGGATCTTTGTTGTCATGTGGGATCTTTTGTTGCAGCACATGGACTCTAGTTGTGGCATGCAGGCTTTGTTGCTCCACGGATGTGGGATCTTAGTTTCCTGACCAGGGATTGAAACTGTGTCCCCTGCTTTGCAAGGAGGATTCTTAACCAGTGGATTACCAAGGAAGGCTCTAATTTTAATGCTTTCTAAATATGTACGAAAATATTTTATGATAGTTATTTCTAAACTTAAAACCATCCTGGCAAGTTACGGGTCAGCAGTGGACTGCTGTAGGGGAAGGGCTCTGGGTGCAGTAGACCTGGGTATGGCATAAGCCCTCTTGGAGGAGATGGCCATTAACCCCACCATAGAGCTGCCAAAACTTACACAGGACTGGGCAAACAGACTCTTGGAGGGAACAAACAGAACTTTGTGTGCACCAGGATCCAGGAGAAAGGAGCAGTGACCCCACAAGAGACTGACCCAGACTTGCCCAGGAGTGACCATGAGTCTTCAGAGGAGGTGTGGGTCGGCGGTGGCCTGCTGCAGGGTTGAGGGCACTGAGTGTAGCAGTGCGTGCATGGGAGCTTTTGAAGGAAGTTGCCATTATCTTCATTACCTCCACCATAGTCCTCAGGTCAAATAAGGGAACAAATAGCAGGGAACACAGGCCTGCCCTTCAACAGAAAATTGGATTAAAGATTTACTGAGCATGGCCCCGCCCATTAGAACAAGACCCATTTTCCCCCTCAGTCAGTCTCTCCCATCAGGAGACTACCATAAGCCTCTTATCCTTCTCCATCACAGGGCAGCCATACTGAAAACCACAGTCACAGAAAACTAACCAATCTGATCACATGGATCACAGTCTTGTCTAACTCAGTGAAACTATGAGCCATGCCCTGTAGGGCCACCCAAGATGGACAGGTCATGGTGGAGGGTTCTGACAAAATGAGGTCCACTGAAGAAGGGAATGGTAAACCACTTCAGTATTCTTGCCTTGGGAACCCCATGAACAGTAAGAAAAGGCAAAAAGATAAGACACTGAAAGATGAACTCTTCAGGTCAGTAGGTGCCCAATATGCTATTGGAGAAGAGTGGAGAAATAATTCCAGAAAGAATGAAGAGACAGAGCCAAAGCAAAAACAACACCCGGTTGTGGATGTGACTGGTGATGGAACAAAGATCCAATGCTGTAAAGAACAATATTGCATAGGAACCAGGAATGTTAGGTCAGTGATCAAGGCAAATTGGAAGTGGTCAAACAGGAGATGGCAAAGAAGAAAAGGAAAGATATACCCATTTGAATGCAGAGTTCCAAAGAATAGAAAGGAGAGATAAGAAAGCCTGCCTTGGTGATCAGTGCAAAGAAATAGAAAACAGTAGAATGGGAAAGACTAG
The DNA here is from genome assembly GCA_006408675.1 of Madoqua kirkii. NCBI lineage: Eukaryota > Metazoa > Chordata > Mammalia > Artiodactyla > Bovidae > Madoqua > Madoqua kirkii. Next base: position 8,108 of record SJYC01037726.1, read on the forward strand.
TGATCTCTTCAAGGTAATTAGAGATACCAAGGGAACTCTTCATGCAAAAATGGGCACAATAAAGGACAGAAATGGTATGGACCTAACAGAAGCAGAAGATATTAAGAAGAGGTGGCAAGAATACCCAGAAGAACTATACAAAAAAGATCTTCACGACTTGGATAATCATGATGGTGTGATCACTTATCTAGAGCCAGACCTCCTGGAATGAGAAGACAAGTGGTCCTTAGGAAGCATCACTATGAACAAAGCTAGTGGAGGTGTTGAAATTCCAGTTGAGCTATTTCAAATCCTAAAAGATGATGCTGTGAAAGTGCTGCACTCAATATGCCAGCAAATTTGGAAAACTCAGCAGTGGCCACAGGACTGGAAAAGGTCAGTTTTCATTCCAATTCCAAAGAAAGGCAATGCCAAAGAATGCTCAAACTACTGCACAATTGGATTCATCTCACACACTAGCAAAGTAATGCTCAAAATTCTCCAAGCCAGGTTTCAGGCAATACATGAGCCATAAAATTCCAGCTGTTCAAGCTGGATTTAGAAAAGGCAGAAGAACCAGAGATTAAATTGCCAACATCTGTTGGATCATCGAAAAAGCAAGAGAGTTCCATAAAAACATCTACTGCTTTATTGAATGTGCTAAAGCCTTTGACTGCGTTTAGTTCAGTTCAGTTGCTCAGCTGTGTCTGACTCTTTGTGACCCCATGGACTGCAGCATGCCAGACCCCCTTGTCCATCACCAACTCCTGGAGTTTACTCAAACCGTGTCGATTGAGTCGGTGGTGCCATCTAACCATCTCATCCTCTTGTCATCCCTTTCTCCTCCTGCCTTCGATCTTTCCCAGCCTCAGAATCTTTTCCAGTGAGTCAGCTCTTACACATCAGGTGGCCAAAATATTGGAGTTTCAGCTTCAGCATTAGTCCTTCCAGTGAATATTCAGGACTGATTTCCTTTAGGATGGAGTGGTTGGATCTCCTTGCAGTCCAAGGGACTGTCATGTCTTCTCCGATACCACAGTTCAAAAGCATTAATTCTTTGGCACTCAGTTTTCTTTATAGTCCAACTCTCACATCCATACATGACTACTGGAAAAAGCATAGCTTTGACTAGACAGACTTTTGTTGGTAAAGTTATGTCTCTGCTTTTTAATGCTGTCTAGGTTGGTCATAACTTTCCTTCCAAGGAGTAAGCATCTTTTAATTTCATGGCTGCAGTCACCCTCTGCAGTGATTTTGGAGCCCCTCAAAGTAAGGCCTGTCACTGTTTCCATTATTTCCCCATTTATTTGCCATGAAGTGATGGCACTGGATGCCATGATCTTTGTTTTCTGAATGTTGACTTTTAAGCCAACTTTTTCACTCCCATCTTTCACTTTCATCAAGAGGCTCTTTAGTTCTTCTTCACTTTTTGCCATAAGGGTGATTTCATCTGCATATCTGAGGTTATTGATATTTCTCCTGGCAGTCTTGATTCCAGTTTGTGCTTCATCCAGCCTGACATTTCACGTGATGGGTACTCTGCATATAAGTTAAATAAGCAGAGTGACAATATACAGCCTTGATGTACGATCTAAATCAAATCCCTTTCGATTATACAGTGGAAGTGACAAATAGATTCAAGGGATTAGATCTGTTCAAAAGAGTGCCCGAAGTACTATGGATGGAGGTTCGTGATGTAGTACAGGAGGCAGTGATCAAGATTATCTCCAAGGAAAAGAAATGCAAAAAGGCAAAATGGTTTTCTGAGGATGCTTTACAAATATCTATAAAAAGAAGAGGTGTGAAAGGCAATGGAGAAAAGGAAAGATATACCCACTTGAATGCAGAGTTCCAAATTATAGCAAGGAGAGATAGGAAAGCCTTCCTCAGTGATCAATGCAGAGAAATAGAAGAAAACAACAGAATGGGAAAGACTAGAGATCTCTTCAAGAAAATTAAAGATACCAAGGCAACATTTCATGCAAAGATGGAACACTGGGCTACATGTGTCTTTTTTAATTTTGTATTCCTCGGAGTATGTGCCTGGAAGTGGGATTTCTGGATCATATGCTTTTATTCCTAGTTTTAAGGGAATCTCCATACTGTCTTCCCTAGTGGCTGTATCAACTTCCACCAACACTGCAAGAGGGTTCCCCTTTCTCCACACCCAGCAGTGACTGTAGACTTTGATGATGGCCATTCTGACTAGTGTGAGGTGATATTTCATTGTAGTTTTGATTTGCATTTCTCTAATATTAGCGATGTTGAGCATCTTTTCATGTGTTTTTTGGCCATCTATATGTCTTTGGAGAAAGGTCTATTTAGGTCTTATCCCTACTTTTTGATTGGGTTGTTTGTTTTTCTGGTATTGACTTGTTATGAGCTGCTCGTATATTTTGGAAATTAATCCTTCATCAGTTGTCTCATTTGCTATTATTTTTTCCCATTCTCATGGTTGTTTTTTCACCTTGTTTATAGTTTCCTTTGCTGTGCAAATTCTTTTAAGTTTAATTAGGTCCCACTTGTTTTTATTTCTTTTCCTCTAGGAGGTGGGTCATAGAGGATCTGCTGTGATTTATGTCATAGAGTGTTCTGCCAATGTTTTCCTCTAAGAGTTTTATAGTTCTTGGTGTTACATTTAGGTCTGTAATCCATTTTGAGTTTATCTTTGTGTATGGTGTTAGGAAGTATTCTGATTTCATTCTTTTACATGTGCCTGTCTAGTTTCTCCACTACCACTTATTGAAGAGGCTGTCTTTTCTCCGTTGCATATTCTTGCCTCCTATAGGTGCATCTCACTCTTATTAATCTATTTTTCTCTTCAAGTGATACAGCAATATGTCTCTGTATGTCCAAATGCTGTTTGATTCTGAGTGAAAGTTATATGTTTGGTATTGTAGGCCCTGAAAGTTATTTGTTTGGTATTGTAGGCCCTGGCTATTTGTTTTCTATTTACAAAATAACTCTTAGCCAAACCACAAAATACTTACTTTTAATATCATACAATGTGCAGGGTACAAATCTTGAAAATGTAAAAATGATGATATGGAGGTAAAGGCTAGAATATCAGCAATTGGAAAAGAAGAAATACTGGGCACACAAGCACACACATTTTAGTAAAAAGACAGTAGGTGATCCAATAAATGAAATTTATACTTTTTTATTTAGTGTTTCATATATTTTTTATTCTTATGTGCATGATTTCACAAGAATAAAAATATATTTAAATGATTTTGTATAGCACCTTAGAAGAACATACAACTTAAGGCAAATCATATAGTGAAAAACATGGACCCACACTTCTGTATAGTAGGCTTTCAGTTAGATATGTGTTATAGTGACACTGTAGGTTACTTTTAGAAAACGAAGGAAAGGAATTGATGCATTATCATGAAAATACACATATTTTAAACATTTGTAAAATAGAAGATAACACAAATATAGGCAATAAACATTGTCAAAAGTAGTTTACAAATTCATATAATAGACTTGCCTGCAATGCAGGAGACCTGAGTTCAATCCCTGGGACGGGAAGATCCCCTGGAGAAGGAAATGGCAGCCCACTCCAGTATCCTTGCCTGGAGAATCCCATGGACAGAGGAGCCTGGCAGGCTGCAATCCATGGAGTTGCAAGAGTCAGACATGACTTAGCTACTAAAACACCACCACCACTATAATAGACTCACTATTTCAGAATCTGTAGATAAAGGAAATAAAATACAGTTCTTTATTTCCCAACTTAGAGGTGAACTGCATCATAAATGGCCTATTAATGTTGGAAAATTGGCCACAAGTGTGCAGTTTTAAACACTAAACATCTTAATAAAGTCTTTTACTTATATGAAGTATATACTCTCAGAAAGCATTATAAAAACTACATTTCCATGTGAATTTTAGAATTAGCTTGTAATTTTATTAAAAAACAAAACTGCTGCTGCAGCTGCTAAGTCGCTTCAGTTGTGTCCGACTCTATGCGACACCATAGACGGCAGCCCACCAGGTTCCCACGTCCCTGGGATTCTCCAGGCAAGAACACTGGAGTGGGTTGCCATTTCCTTCTCCAATGCATGAAAGTGAAAAGTGAAAGTGAAGTCGCTTAGTCGTGTCCGACTCTTCGAGATCCCATGGACTACAGCCTACCAGGCTCCTCCATCTATGGGATTTTCCAGGCAAGAGTACTGGAGTGGGGTGCCATTGCCTTCTCTGAAAAAAACTAGTAAGAATATTATTTGGAATTGCATTAAATCCATGTATAAATTTGAGGAAGACTGACATTTTCATATTGAGTCTTCATATCTAGGAACAGGTTTATCTCTATTTAGGTATTGCTTAATTACTCTAAACTGTGCTTTGTAATTTTCAATCTCTAGGTCTTTCTTTCACAACTTTTGTTAGGTTTATCCCTAAGTAATTTTTTTTATATTGTAGTAATATTTTAAAAATTCCTGTTTCTGATTTTTCACTTCTAGTATAGGGAGATAGAATTGATATTTGTTTATCTGTCTTGTATTTTACAGGTTTGCTAAACTCCTTTATTAGTTATGGTGTTTTTTGCTGTTGTTTTTAAATAGATTCCGCTGGGTCTTCTTCATAGATTATCATATCATCCAAATCTCTTTAACTTCTTCCTTACTAATTTGGATGTCTTATTTCTTCTTTTGCCTGATTGCACTGATTAGCCTTTCTTTACAACATAAAAGAGAAATGATAAGAGTGGAAGACACTTTCATGCTCCTAATCTTAGGGGGAATGTACTACATCTTTCACCAGTTGTATGATGTCGGCTATAGGTTTTTTGGCAGATGCTCTTTAGTAGGATGAGGAGGTTCTCTTCTGTTCCTTATTTGCTGAGAGTGTTCATCAGGAAAGGATTTTGTATCTTATCAAATGCTTTTTCTAAATATCTATTGAAATTATCATTCTGTTTTTCTTTTTTAGTTTGCTAACGTAGTAAATTACATTTTTTTTTTGTTTAATGTTAAGGCCACCCTACATTCCTAGAATAAACCTAACTTTGTGGTGCTATCCCTCTGTGTATGTATGCTGAGTCACTTCAGTCATGTCCAGCACTGTGCCACCCTATGGACTGTAGCCTGCCAGGCTCCTCTGTCCATGGAATTCTCCAGGCAAGAATACTGGAGTGGATTGCCATGCCCTCCTCCAAGGTAATCTTCCCAACCCAGGGATAAAACCCGTGTCTCTTATATCTCCTGCATTGGCAGGTGGGTTCTTTACCACTAGCACCCCCAGGAGGCCCATTATCCCTTTAATATTTCATTAGATTAAATTTGCTGCAATTTTGTTTAGTATTTATACATCTGTGTTCACGATAGATGTTCTTCTGTAGTGTTTTCCTTTTGTTTTCTTATAAAAGCCTTTGTTTGATTTTTGTATCAGGATAATGCTGGCCTCATTGAATGAGTTGGAAAGTATTTTCTCTTGTTCAGTTTTCCAGAAGAGTTTGTGTGGAATTGGTATTATTTTTCTTTTAAATGTTGATAGGAGTCATCAGTGAAGCCATCTAGTGTGGAGATTTCTTTGTAGGAAGGCTTTAAACTTCAAAATTAATTTCTGTAATGGATATAGAACTATTCACATGTGTTTTTTTTCTTGAGTGAACTTTGTTAGTTTATGTGTTTTAGGAAGTTGTCTATTTTATCTGTTGGCAAATGTACTGACATAAAATTGTTCTTAACATTTATTACCTTTTAGTATCTGTGATTATGTTACCTCTCTCATTCTGGATATTATTAATTTGTGTCATGTCTTTTTCCTGACCTTTCTAAAGTTTGCCAGTTTTATTTATTTTCTGAAAGAACCTGTTTTTTGTTTCTTTGATAATCTCTATATTTCCATTGCTTTTTCATTTATCTTCTCTTTCAGCTTTGTTGTTTCTTTTCTTCTGTTTATTCTATGCTAATTTGCTCTTCTCATCCTAGTCCTTTAAGATAGAAGTTGATTTCATATTTTAACGTGAAATTTAAGACCAATCTGCAGCTCAGAGGGATGAACTTGTACAGGAAATATAAATTTGGTTTAGTCATTGTTGCTATGGCCATAGGTAAGTTTGCCAACAGAGATAGGCTTGAGGGAAAAGAGGCAGAATCTGAAACTAATTTTTCCTTTAATGACAGTAAAAGATATCTAACATAACATGTATAATTTTAATCACTTTACAGTTTAGAGGTGTTATGTACACTCATACTGTGCATCCATCTTTACTATCCATCTCAAGAGCTTTTTCATCCTTCCAAACTGAAACTTGTCATTAGATAATAATTCCGTCTTTCTTCCTCCATCCCTGCAACCATCCTTCTGCTTTCTGTCTCTATGAATTTGACTACTCTAGATACATAAGTGAAATCATATAATCCTTTTGTGTCTGGCTTCTTTCATTTAAAATAATGTCTTCAAGACTCTTCCATGTTGTAGCATGTGTCAGAATTTCATTCCTTTTAAAGGCTGAATGACATTCTACTGTATGTATATACTTTATTTTGTTTATCATTCTTCCATTGATGGACATTTGAGTTGTTTTCACCTTTTGGTTATTATGAGTAATGCTGCTGTGAACTTGATATTTAACTTTTTGAGGATCCACCAAACTGTTTTCCATAATGGCTGCATCATTTTACATTGTGACCAGCAGTGCACAAAGGTTCCAGTTTCTCTGTGTCCTTACTAACACTAACACATGTATATATGGGAATAAAGAAAATATATGTATATAAACAATAACCATCCTTATGAGTGTGAAGTGGTATCTCATTTTGGTTTTGGTTTTTATTTCCCTAGTGATTAATGATGTGCAATTTTTCAAGTGCTCATTGGCCACCTATATCTTCTTTGGAGAAATGTCTAGTCAAGTTCTTTGCCCATTTTTCATTTTGGTGTGTGTGTGTGTTGTAGTTGAGTTGCAGGAGTTCTTTATTTATTTTGGCTATTAATTCTGTAAGAGATATATGATTTGCAAGTATTTTCTCCATTTTATAAGCTGCTTTTTCACTGTTTATGGTGTCTTTTGATATACAAAAGTTTTTAGTTTTAATGAAGTCCAACTTTTGTTGCCTGTGCTTTTGTCATATCTAAGAAATCACTGCCAAACCTAGCATCATGAAGCTTTTGTTCTCTGTTTTCTTCTAAGAATTTTATAGTTTTTGCTCTTATGTTTAGATTTTTGATTTAACTTTTGTGTGTGGTATAAGGTAAGAATATGACCAGTTTTGGAAGACTTCCCAACATTGCCTGGCCAATTAGAGGAAGGATAAGCTTGCAAAGAGGGAAAAATGGACAAATATCAGTGTTGCTGAGAGATCAGATTGCAGCCGTGAAATTAAAACACGCTTACTTCTTGGAAGAAAGACCAACCTAGACAGCATGTTAAAAAGCAGAGACATTACTTTGCCAACAAAGGTCCATCTAGTCAAGACTATGGTTTTTCCAGTAGTCATGTATGGATGTAAGAATTGGACTATAAAGAAAGCTGAGCACCAAAGAATTGATGCTTTTGAACTGTGGTGTTGGAGAAGACGTGAGAGTCCCTTGGACTGCAAGGAGATCCAACCACTCCATCCTAAAGGAAATCAGTCCTGGGTGTTCATTGGAAGGACTGATGCTGAGTCTGAAACTCAGTCCTTTGGCCACCTGATGCGAAGAGCTGACTCATTTGAAAAGACCCTCATGCTGGGAAAGGTTGAAGGCAGGAGGAAAAGGAGACAATAGAGGATGAGGTGGTTGGATGGCATCACCGATTCAATGGACATGAATTTGAGTAAACTCTGGGAGTTGGTGATGGACAGGGAAGCCTGGCATGCTGCAGTCCATTGGGTTGCAAAGAGTTGGACATGACTGAGTGACTGAACTGAACTGAAGATATCAAATAAGATGAGAATCCACGCCCACCCCCACCCCCCCAAACTCCCAACTTATTACATTTAGAAACATGGAAGACACACAAGGGGAAAAGCACAGGCCATGTTTTGGAACAGTGACTGGAATAGGTTTCAGAACAATGAACAGTCTTATTTATTTGTAGCATATAATGTTGGAAATGAGACGAGAAGATTGATGGAGGTCAAATGGAGAAAGACTTTAAGTGGGTTTGACTTTTATTCTTTAGGCAGCAGTAACATATGAAAAGGATAATGAAACAATAATTCTGTGAAGTACAGAGTCTTTTATCTCCTTTGTATTTGAAAAATTGAATTTCCTTCTTGGTAAGTGAGGTGCATGTAAGGTAAGTCATTAGTAACAGGGGAACTAGTTCTTCCTGGTTGTTGCTAACCTTTGGCTCTAGTAATAGATGCACTTCTATGGACTATTGGATATGTGTAACATACTCAACTTCTTGGTGGGGCTACAGCTGAAAATAGCAAAGTCCTGTTTTTCTTTGGCTATGGCTACACTGTATTGAACCGGATTAGTGTGAGCTGTGGACCAGACTACTGCTTGATAGATGTTATTTATGTGCCTGAAAGTCATCAAGTGGTGCTATTATTTTCCGTTTTACTGTGCAGCAAAAAATTCTGGTCATTTTCTTCAGCTATGGGACTTTTTATCTGGAAGCTGGCTACTCTTTATGCCTCATTATATGGTGACCCTGAGCATGCAGTTATTCTCCTTCAAGTCCCTAATCACCATAACCAACACTTTCTCAATTAGAAAGTCTATTACAAAAAGAATATTTTTAACCAGGAAAAAATAGAAAATTTGAACAGATCAATCACTAGTAATGAAATTGAAGCAGTAATTAAAAAACTTCCAACAAATAGAGGTCTGGGACCAGACAGCTACCAAGCGTTTAAACAAGAGTTAATACCTATCCTTCTCAACGCAGTCCAAGATATTGAAGAGGAAGGAATGCTTCCAAACTCATTCTATGAGGCCAGACTTTTCCTGAGACCAAAATGAGATGAAGACATTATAAAAAGAAAGAAAACTACAGGCCAGTATTTCTGATGAATATAGATGGAAAATACTCAATAAAATTATCAGCAAACTTAATTCAACA
>SJYC01037728.1:0-10164 GCA_006408675.1 Madoqua kirkii
AGATCAGCCCTGGGATTTCTTTGGAAGGAAGGATGCTGAAGCTGAAACTCCAATACTTTGGCCACTTCATGTGAAGAGTTGACTCACTGGAAAAGACTCTGATGCTGGAAGGGATTGGGGGCAGGAGGAGAAGGGGACGACAGAGGATGAGATGGCTGGATGGCATCACCAGTTCGATGGCCCTGAGTCTGAGTGAACTCTGGAAGTTGGTGATGGACAGGGAGGCCTGGCGTGCTGCGATTCATGGGATTGCAAAGAGTCGGACACGACTGAGCGACTGAACTGAACTCTGAACTGAAGAGAGTAAAAGTTTCATCACAAGTAAAAAAATTTTGTAACTATGTGTGGTGAGGGATGTGAACTAGATTTACTGTGGTGATCATTTCACAATTATATAATATTAAATCATTGCTGTACACATGAAACTAATATAATATTGCATGTCAGTTACTTCTTAATGAAAAAAGTAAAAAGGCAGGCAATATACTTCAATAATTTCCAAGATCTTTGTTATTTAAATGCCCTAGGCAGAGCTGAGTTAATCACAGATGAGTTTTTAAAAAAGTAGAAGAGTTTCAGATGTTTCTATTAGTTAAGTGAAATAATCTTATAAAAATATTGTTTCTCATAAAATATTGCTCTTACTCTGCAATAATTAGTTTTGGAAATGCTTAAGCTTCCTTTGCTTTTGAAGCTGAGAGGTGATAAAAATTTATAGTAATTTAAAAATAAGAAGAAGAAAAGAAAAAGTCCTTGTGCTAGGGAAATTTATAGTTCTTTTGAGGAAAGGAAAACAAACCAATAAATATATAATATGGTAGATGGTAATAATTGCTGGTTAAGCAATTAGAGAGTGAGATAAGGGAGGGGACTTTATATAAGGATATCAAGAACAGTCTTGCTGTGAGGTGATCTTTGAAGTGAAATGAGAAATTAAGAACACTGAGGAGAGAGTTTTTGGTAGAGGCAACAAGTGAAAAGACCTTTAGGAACAGTCTTTACCTCTCACATCAGGAACTTGTTGGAGGTCAAGTGGTTAAGACTCCATGCTTTCACCGCAGCGAGTACATGTCCAATCCCTGGTCTTGGAACTAAGATCCCGCATGCCTCAAGGTGCATTTTAAAATAAAATAAAATAAAAAATAAATAAATGAAAGAAAGTAGATGAAACTAGAAAGCTAGGTTGGGGTTATATACATATATTTTTAAATCCTCACAACCCTAAACGTCAGTACTATTGTTATCCCATTTCAAAAATCTCTGCTTTACCAATTTCTTCAGCCTTTTCCTCTTCCCCTTTCTCTGATCTTTCCTCCAACTTTTCCTCCTTCCTTTCCATCCCTGATTTTCTCCCTCTTGACGGTCTTATCTAGCATACTTCTTGGAGTATGCCCAATCTTATCCATAAAATGGGTTTTTTTTTTTCTTTTTTATGGTGGAGGAGAAGCATACAAAGTCACTCACTCACTCTGCCCCAGTGAGTGACATGCAGGCCACGTGTAGCTGCCATTGACCAGGGCACGCTGCTGAGAAAGCCCTTCTCCAGTTCTGGGCCACCCGTGGTGCAAACCTCAACTCTTCAAACCATGGGGTGAAGACTTTCTGTCAGTGTCTCCTGCCAACTTTGAGGAATATGGGCAGCAGGACATGGGATGGAGAGGAAGGACTGTAAAAACACATTTCTCTATCTGTCAGCAGTCAAGTTGAAAACTCACCAGGACCTGCCAAGTAAGACTTTTTAGTTCATGAGTTAAAACCAGAATGCTTAACTCTTTACTTCTATGATAGAGGAAATAGAAGTTGTTCAGCTTGTATTAATTTTTAGGACATCCATTACGTTTTTTAAAACAAAGTGAAAAAAAACTCTCTTAACAGTAGCATGATTTCCACATACTCTCCTCTTTAACCTTATGTCAAAAGATGTGCAATGACTGAACCTCTTGATCTTTAAAGAAAACTGTCATTCATATATACAAAGATAAACATTGCCATAAGTTGAAGTTTAAGACTCTTAAGGAGAGAAATGCCTGTTGGAGGTAGTATCTGCCTTAGACAGAGACTGAAGATGGATTGAAACAGTCTCTCTAATTTGTTTCCTCTTTTCCATCCTCATATCCCTAAATTCCTCTTCTCTCTCCTGTCTCCATTGCCTCTATGGAAAACAGTAGGGAGGTTCCTCAAAAAACTAGAGTAGCCATATAATCCTGCAATCCTACTCCTGCGTGTATATCTAGAGAAAATTAGAATTCATATGCACTTTAATGTTCATTGTAGCACTATCTACAATAGCCAAGACATGAAAACAACCTGAAAACAACTGTCCATCAACGGAGGAACAGATGAAGTCCATGCACACAATGGACTATTACTCAGCCCTAAAAAAGAATGGAATAGTGACATTTGCAGCAACATTTGTGCACCTAGAGATTATCATACTAAGTCAGCCAAAGACAAATATTATGTGATATCACTTATACGTAGAATGTGAAATACAATATAAGTGAGCCTTTTTATGAAACAGAAACAGACTCACGGATATAAAGAAAAGACTTGTGACTGCCTAGTGGGAGGGCAGTGGGGGAGTTTGGAATTAGCAGATGGAAACTATTATGGATAAACAACAAGGTCCCACTGTATAGCACAGGGAACAATATTCAATATCCTGCAGTAAACCATAGTGGAAGAGAATATGAAAAAGTGTATATATATACATATATATAACTAAATCACTTTGCTGTGTAATAGAAATTAGTGCATTATAAATCAATGATACTTGAAAAATAAAAATAAAAACCCACAGAGTCATGCCATTCCCACTTACAATTTCTCTACCACTACCTTTGTATCATCTGCACTTTATGTCTCTGCTATTCTCACCACATTGTAGGGTGAAAATTTTATTTCCATATGGCCTCCACTATAAGTAGGCAAACTTCTAACTTCATTCATCTCTGCATGGTCCAGGCCACTTTGCAGGTACAGGAATGGTACATGAACAGCTAAGTGAATGAAGGGGCTATTTCTGAGTAGAATTTGAAGCCCTGCCTGGGCTTTACCATTCATATTGCAGCCACTGCAACAGCTTTTCTTGAGGCTATTCTCATCTTTGAAGACTATTCTTGATGCTTGTGTTCATTTACATCCTGGCTATATTATAAGCTTTTCCTTGTCTATGTGTTTTGTCTGATTGAGATGAAGAGGTCACTGGTTTTCTCTCACAGAGCGCGTGATGCACTTCAGATGGCAAAACCCAATGCTGAATGCACATAGTCAGTGGTGAGCTGTTAATTCCCAGTATATGCCAGAATCACCTGCCAGAGTCAGAATGGTGCCCTGAGAGTCTTAGATAAACAGACTCCCTTGGTGGTTCAGTGGTGAAGAATCCATAGGAGACGTGGATTGGATTCCTTCCCTGGGAAGATCTCACATGCTGCAGGGCAACTCAGCCCGTGCATCACAACTACTGAAGCCCTCCTGCCCTAGAGCCAGGGCTCCACAACAAGAGAAGTTCCTGTGATGAGAAGCCCATGCACCACAACTAGAGCATAGCCCCCACTCACCACAACAGAGGAACCCCACACAGCAACAAAGCTGCAGCACAGCCAAAGGTGCACAAATTAAATTAAAAAAGAAAACAGCCAGAAAATGACTTCATTTGTTCATTCGCTCATTCACATATTATTTGAATGAGAAAATTTATTCAATAAGTGTGTGAACTGTTAACTGAGCCTCCATTATCCCAGGGGGCTTTCCTGGTGGCTCAGTGGTAAAGAATCTGCCTACTAAAGCAGAAGACATGGATTTGATCTCTGGGTCAGGAAGATCCCCTGGAGAAGGAAATGGCAACCCACTCAAGTATTCTTTCCTGGAAAACCAAATGGACAGAGGAGCCTGGTGGGATACATTCCATGGGGTCCCAAAGAATAGGACACAGCTTAGCGACTGAATAACGAAGCTTAGGTATAAAAAGTATAAGAAGAAACATGGTATGTGTAGTTATAGGCCTCATTGTGTTTATAGTCCAGAACTCCTTGGGAGGTAGGAGAAATGTGTGGTCTAGATTATATACCTGGAATATTTTGCTGTTTCCCATAGCTGCCATGAAGACCTCAGATAGAAGAGGAAGGAGGGGACCTCTGGTATCACCCAGCAGTTTCCGATATTCTTCCAGTGTAGCCTGAGCTGTGGCCCTTTCCCCAGCTGCAAATACCACCCACAGGACTTCCGACTCCAGATGGTGAAGTAGAAGGACCCGTGCTCATTTCCTCTTCTGAGAGCACCAAAACAGCACCTAGCTGTTGAACAACCGTTAACAGGAGGATGCTGGAAACCACCAAAGCAGTTTCCGATATTCTTCCAATGTAGCCTGAGCTGTGGCCCTTTCCCCAGCTGCAAATACCACCCACAGGACTTCCGACTCCAGATGGTGAAGTAGAAGGACCCGTGCTCATTTCCTCTTCTGAGAGCACCAAAACAGCACCTAGCTGTTGAACAACCGTTAACAGGAGGATGCTGGAAACCACCACCACCACCACCACCACCACCACCACCAACAACAACAACAACAAAAACTCACATCCAAAGACAAAGAAGAATACTCAGTGTGACAGTAGGAGGGGCACAGTCACAATAAAATCAAATCCTGTACTCCCTGGGTGGGTGATCCACAAACTGGAGAACAATACCAAAGAAGTCTGCCCACTGTGGTGAAGGTTCTGAACCCACATCAGGCTTCCCAGCCTGGGGATGCAACAAAGGGACTAGGAATCCCCAGGGAATCTGGCCTTGAGGGCCAGGAGGATTTGATTATAGGACTTTCAGAGGACTGGGGGAAACTAAGACTCTGGTCTTGGAGGGCACAAACAAAAATTTTGTGTGCACCAAGACCCAGAGAAGAGGAGCAGTGACCCCATAGGTGACTGAACCAGAACTGCCTTCTAGTGTTGGAGGGCCTCTTGTGGAGGTGTGGGTTGGCATGGGCTCACCACAGGTATGGGGGCACTGGAAGGTCCCCCTTGGTGTAAACCCTCTTGGAGTTCACCATTAACCCTATCATAGAGCCCATAGACCACAAGACTACTACTACCCCACCTCAGGCCAAACTACTACCAGGGAGGGAGTACAACCCCATCCATCAGTGGATAATTGGATTAAAGCTTTACTGAGCAAGGCCCTCCCCACCAGAGCAAGAGCCAGTTTTTCCCACCACCAGTCCCTCCCATCAGGAAGCTTAAAAACCTCTTAGCTACATCCATCAGAGGGCAGACAGAAGAAGCAAGAAGAACTACAATCCCACAGCACTATAACAAAAACCATATTACAGAAAGCTAATCTCAATGAAAAAGCAGAAAATTATGTCTCTGATGAAGGGACAAGGTAAAAGCCTAGAAAAACAAGTAAAGGAAGTGGAGACTGGCAACATACCAGAAAAAGATTTCAGAATAGTGATAGTAAAGATGATCCAAGATCTCAGGAAAAGAATGGAGGCAAAGATTGAGAAGATGCAAGAAATGTTTACTGAAGACCTGCAAGAACTAAAGAACAAATAGAGAACAATAATACACTAGAAGGAATCTAAGGCAGAATAACCGAGGCAGAAGAACAGATAAATGACCTGGAGGACAGAATGGTGGAAATCACTGCCACAGAACAGAATATTGGGGGAAAAAAATGAAAAGAAATGAAGACACCCTAAGAGATCTCTGGGACAATACTAAATGCACCAACATTCACATTGTAACAGTACCAGGAAGAGAAGACAGAGAGAAAGGACCTAAGAAAATATTTGAAGAGATAATAGCTGAAAACTTACAGAACATGGGAGAGGAAATAGTCAACCAAGTTCAGGAATCACAGAGTCCCAGGCAGGATAAACCAAAGGAGGAACATACCGAGACATAGCAATCAAACTGACAAAAATGAAAGACAGAGATAAAATATTACAAGCAAGAAAGATAAAGAGACAAATAATATATAAGAGAATGGCCATCAGGCTATCAGCTAATTTCTCAACAGAAACTCTACAAGTCAGAAGGGAATGGCATGACATATTTAAGGTGATGAAAGGGAAGAACCTACAAACCAAGAATACTCCCCCTAGCAAGACTCTTCTTCAAATTTGATGGAGAAATCAAATCTTTCCAGAAAAGCAAAAGTTAATTCAGCACCACCAAATCAGCTTTACAACAAATGCTAAAGGAACTTTTCTAGGCAGGAAACACAAGAGAAGGAAAAGCCCTACTTACAGAAAATAAACCTCAAACAATTAAGAAAATGGTAATAGGATTATACATATCAATAATTACCTTAAATATAAATGGTTTAACTGCACCAACCAAAAGACATAGAATGGCTGGGTGGATGAAAACATGTGCATGTATGCACTTCCACTTACCACATCACTCTGCTTGACCCCCAAACTGTATGTAATTATTTTATATTGTTAAGTTAATTATGTTCCTATTATGGCTTGCAATTGTAATTGAGTGTTATTTTTTGTTTGGCTATTGACTGTGAAAACTGATAAACATTTTTTACTATTGTGATTGTGTAACTACTACTCAACTTCATACCACTGTATCATGACTGGCCAACAGAAAAATAATATAATTCAATATCACCAAAATTAGGATCTACTAGAAAAACCTGTAATCACTTTTAAAAATACAGATGCATATCAGAATTATCTTGAAATTTTTTGAAAACTACAAATATTCAGTATTGCTCTTTTGCTCCAGAGCTCCGAAGATTTGTTTCTGATGAGCAGCTACTGTATGATGATCCTTTACTTTTATCTAGTTTGCTTCACTTTTTCTATTTCATATTCAGTGCTCCCATTTCATTTCAGTTTATGTTCTCCATCTCTTCTTTTCTTTGATGTTCTTTCTCAAGCTTTTATCAAGTGTAGCAGAAAAGCTTTGTATTGTTGCTGTTCAGTTACTCAGTTTTGTCTGACTGTGACCCCATGGACTGCAGGGCACCAGGCCTCTCTGTCCTTTACTATCTTCCAGAGCTTGCTCAAACTCATGTCCACTGAGTCAGTGGTGTCATTCAACAGTCTTGTCCTCTGTTGTCCCCTTCTCCTCCTGCCTTCAATCTTTACTAACATCAGGGTCTTTTCCAGTGAGTCAGCTGTTTGCATCAGGTGGCAAAAGCATTGGAGCTTCAGCTTCAACATCAGTCCTTCCAATGAATATTCAGGGTTGATTTCCTTTAGGATTGACTGGTTTAATCTCCTTGCAGTCCAAGGGACTCTCAAGAGTCTTCTCCAATACCATATTTCAAAAGCATTAATTTGTCAATGCTCAGCCTTCTTTATGGTCCAACCCTCGCATCCATACATGACTAATGGAAAAACCGTAGCAATGAATGTACGGACCTCTTTGGTAAAGTAATGTCTCTGCCTTTTAATACACTGGGTTTGTCAAAGCTTTTCTTCCAAGGAGCAAGTGTCTTTTAATTTCATGGTTGCAGTCACCATCAGCAGTGATTTTGGAGCTGAAGAAAATAAAGTCTGTTACTGTTTCCATTGTTTCCCCATCTATTTGCCATAGATATAATATGTATACTATACGTATTTATCACTGACTTGATGGACCTGAGTTTGAGTGAACTCCGGGAGATAATGATGGACAGGAAGCCCTGGCGTGCTGCGATACATAGGGTCATAAGGAGTTGGACACAACTGAGCAACCGAACTGAACTGAACTGATACATATTTATATGTGTGTTAATATATATATATTGGAAAACATTAATTTTTGCCTAACTAAAAGAATTGTGGCATTTTGATTCCACTTGTTTGACTTAGTATGAATAAAATGCTAGTTTTCTAATTAAAAAATATGCAACAAGATATGCAACAAGCAGCAAAGGTTTGCTGTATTCCGTAGCAAATTATAGTCAATATCTTGTAGTAAAATATGATGGAAAATAGTTTCAAAAATAATATATGTGTATTTGTATAACTAAATCATCTTGCTGTACACCTGAAACATTGTAAGTCAGCTATACTTCAATAAAATATATGTTTTAGAAAAATACCACCCACATGGGACTCTGGGTGAGGGGAAAGGAGCAGCTGACCTCTGGGAGCTTCAGGCTGCAGGTGATATATGCCATGGAGGAGGAGATAGTTGGCTCTGCCTCAAGGCTAGCCAAGGAGAGCTGCCATAAAGAAAATAATGAGGTGAATTAAACTTTAATTTGATTTTTATTTGGCTTCAGCAGCCAATAAAGGGACAGCAGTTTTCCAAGTCCTGTCACTGGTTGGAGGAATTCTTTGAGAGCATCTGTTTTGCTAATAGCAGTGACAATAAAAGCTTATCCTATATTGGCCAAGAGGCTGTTTTCCAAGCTCCTCTGAGCATTTTCACTGATCTTAACTGCACTTCCTTTCCACAGCAATCCCAAAGAAATGATGTTGACTTGTAATTAAGCTTCACTGCTGACCTCTTCTGCAGCCCTCTCCACTACTGCCTACTCAGCTACTCAAGTCACACAGAGCAAGACCAGGGTGGCCCAGGTGGGGGCCAGTCAAGTTAGAGAGTCAGAAAGCAGAGGGAAAGAACAAGGGGGTGACCTCCATTTACTCATTGTCCTTTGTTCAACACTGGCCATGTGTGTGCTGAGTTTTCAGGGCTTATGAAAGTATTCAGATCTAGACGTGTGGGCACAGGAAAAGTGGGGAGAAGCATTTCGGGTTGGCAGAGAATTCTAGTTTTCTGAAACAGTAGAAAAATGCAGAAATTTCCTATTCTCTCCCAAATCTTTTCTCTCCTTTCCCCCTTTCTCTTAATGAGATGCTTAATGTTTTTTAAAGGCTTTATTGAATTTGTTACAATAACCCATGTTACCTCATGAGTTTTTTACCATGAGGCATGTGGGACCTTACTTAGCTTCCCACCAGGGATGGAACTGTCACTCCCTGCAATGGAAGGCAATTCTTATCCATTGTACCACCAAGGAAGTCCTTTTTAAAAATGTTTATTAATGTATAGTTGATTTATAACATTGTGTTAGTTTCAGGTGTACAGCAAAGTGAATCAGTTATATGTATACATATATCTACTCTGTTTTAGATTCTTTTCCCATAGGCCATTACAGAGTATTGAGTTCCCTGTACTATATAGTAGGTCTGGAGTTTCTTTGGGAGTGATGAAGCTGTTCTGGATTAGATAGTGATGATCTAAGATCCTATTGTATAGCACAAGAAACTATATTCAATACCCTGTGATAGATCTTAATGAAAAAGAATATGAAAAAGGATGTATACATGTATAACTGAATCGCTTTGCTGTAGAGCAGAAATTAACACAACATTGTAAATCAACTATACCTCAATAAAATATTTTTTTAAAAGATGTGTTTAATAATGGGATAAATCTTCAAAACACTGTATTTGATGAGCAAATTAAGAGATTGCATAGCACAGGATTGCAGTGGAAGCACATTTACACAAGATCAGCACTGAATATGCAGCATATGGGTATACACACATATTCCTAGACATGTGGCAAATATGAGTATCTGGGAGCTGAGTTGTAATGACACTCAGGTACAAGGAGACAGGTATTCAATGGGTCTTAAATGGGTTGAATAATAACGTACCACAGTAGAAGAATTTAATGACTTTCAAAGGTTATTCAAACATTGCAGAAAAGATACTTGTAAAAGAAGCTGAGGAGATAAACCATCTAAAGAACAATGTAAGGCAAAACATAAAACTATGAGTAAATATTGTCCAAGTTATAAGTCAATTGGGAAATTGAATCTCTTAAAAATAAAACAAAATTATTTTCTCTATTAAAGAATACTATATAAATTACAAATATGAATGGACATATGTATTTCTATTGGTTTTAGCTAGTCTTTGGGGGGCTATTTTTTAAGTTATTCTCACACTGAAACTCAATATTGTAATTCTCTTTTTTTCTGTCCATGTCATCAGAAGCACTTATATCATTACACATTTTTAGTAAATATCATGTAAGTCAGACAACTTTCTATGTTGTTAGAAGAGAACAGATTCAAAAGGACTAACAGCCTAAAGGAGGGTTGGGGGAAGGATAAATTAGGAGTTTGGGACCAAAATATATACATTACTATACATAAAATAGATAATCCAAAAGGATCTACTTCATAGCACAGGGAACTGTACTCAGT
>SJYC01037729.1:0-12408 GCA_006408675.1 Madoqua kirkii
CAAGGAGATCCAACCAGTCCATTCTGAAGGAGATCAAGCCTGGGATTTCTTTGGAAGGAATGATGCAAAAGCTGAAACTCCAGTACTTTGGCCACCTCATGAGAAGAGTTGACTCATTGTAAAAGACTCTGATGCTGCAAGGGATTGGAGGCAGGAGGAGAAGGGGACAACCGAGGATGAGATGGCTGGATGGCATCACCAACTCGATGGACGTGAGTCTGAGTGAACTCTAGGAGAGGGACAAGGAGGCCTGCCATGCTGTGATTCATGGAGTCGCAAAGAGTCGGACATGACTGAGCGACTGAACTGAACTGAACTGAGAGACAAAGATTGCGAATATTCAAGAAATGTTTCACAGGGACCTGCTGCTGCTGCTGCTAAATTGCTTCAGTCGTTTTCAACTCTGTGCTACCCCATAGACAGCAGCTCACCAGCCTACCCCATCCCTGGGATTCTCCAGGCAAGAACACTGGAGTGGGTTGCCATTTCCTTTGCCAATGCATGAAAGTGAAAAGTGAAAGTGAAGTTGCTCAGTCGTGTCTGACTTTTAGTGACCCCATGGACTGCAGCCTACCAGGCTCCTCTGTACGTGGGATTTTCCAAGCTAGAGTACTGGAGTGGGGTGTCATTGCCTTTTCCTCTAAAGGACCTAGAAGTAATAAAAATGAGTCAATCAATAATAAGTAATATAATAACTGATATCAAAAGCATTCTACAGGTAATCACGTATAGAATAATTGAGGCGGAAGTTAGGATGTTAGAAGAAAGATGAATTGTGGAAATAAATGAAGCAGAGAGGAAAAAAGGAAAAGAATTAAAAGAAATTAGGACAACCTCAGAGACCTCTGGGACATTGTTAAACACTCCAACATTGGAATGAGTCCCAGAAGAAAAAAGAAAGGGCATGGGAAAATACTTGAGGAGATAATAGTTGGAAAATTCCCTAAAACGGGCAAGGGAATACCCACCCAAGTTCAAGAAATGCAGAGCCCCAAACAGGATAAACCCAAGGCAAAACACCCAAAGACACATAATAATAAAATTCACTAAGATCAAACACAAAGAGCAAATATTAAAAGCAACAAATAACACACAAGGGGATTCCAATAAGGATAACAGCTGACCTTTTAATAGAAGCTCTTCAGGCTAAAAGGGAAAGGCAGGCTATACGTAAAGTGATGAAATTTATTTAAAAAAAAAAAAAAACTACAACCCAGATTACTATACCCAGCAAGGATCTCATTCAAATATGAAGGAGAATGAAAACCTTTAAATACAAGCAAAAGCTGAGCTAATTCAGCATCACCAAACCAGGATACTTGGGGCTGGAGCACGGGGATGATCCAGAGAGATGATATGGGGTGGGAGGTGGGAGGGGTTTCAGGATTGGAAGCTCGTGTATACCTGTGGCTGATTCATGTCAATATATGGCAAAACCAATACAGTATTGTAACGTAGAATAAAGTAAAAATAAAATTAAAGAAAAAAAATTTTTTAATGATTTAAAAAAAGAAAAAAAATTCCAAAGGATCTTCTCTAGATAGGAAACATAGAAAAGGTTTATAAATTCGAATCTAAAACAACAAAGTAAATGGCAAGAAGATCATACTTATCAGTAATTACTTTAAATGTAAATGGCTTGAATGCCCCAACCAAAAGACAAAAACTGGCTGAATGGATACAAAAACAAAACCTCTATATATGCTGTCTATAAGATACCCACCTCAAACCAAGGGACACATACAGACTGAAAGTGAAAAGCTGGAAAAGGTATTTCATGAAAAAGGAGACCAAATGAAAGCAAGAGTAGCAATACTCATATCAGAGAAAATAGACATTGAAAATAAAGTCCATGGAAAGAGATAAAGAAGGATACTACATAATGATCAAAGAATCAATCCAAGAAGATATAATAATTATAAATATATATGCACCCAACATAGCACCACAATATGTAAGGGAATGATAACATGTATGAAAAGGGAAATTAACAGTAACACAACAATAGTGGGACTTTAATACCCCATTCATACCTTTGGACAGGTCAACCAAACAGAAAATTAGCAAGGAAACACAAACTTTAAGAGATACAATGGGCCAGTCAGACCCAATCTGTAGGACACTTCACCCCAAAACAATGAATTTCACCTTCTCCTAAAGTGCACAGAGAACATTCTCCAGGATAGATCATATCCTGGACTATAAATCTAAGTCAGTAAATTTCAAAAAATTGAAATCGTTTCAATCATCTTTTCTGATCACAGTATGGTAAGATTAGATGTCAATTACAGAAAAAAAAAACTATTAAAAATACAAATATATGGAGGCTAAACAACAAGTTTCTGAATAATCAACAAATCATGGAAGAAATGAAAAAATAAATGAAAATATGCATAGAAACAAATAAAAATGATAGCACAACAAGCCAAAACCTATGTGATTCAGTAAAAGCAGTATTAAGAAGAAGGTTCGTAGCAATATAAGCTTACATCTAGAAACAAGAGTAAAATTTAATAAATACCCAAACTTTACACCTAAAGCAAATAGAAAAAGAAGAAAGGAAGAGCCTTAAGGTTAGTAGAAGGAGAGAAATAATAAAAATTAGAGCAGAAACAAATGAAAAAGAAACAAAGGAGACTATAGCATAAATCAACAATACTAAAATCTGATTCTTTGAGAAGATAATAAAAGCGACAAACATTAGCCAGACTCATAAAGAACAAAAGGGAAAAGAATCAAATTAACACAATTAGAGATGAAAATGGAGAAATCACATCAGACAACACAGAAATAGGTTCATAAGAGACTACCATCAGAAACTATATGACAATAAAATAGATAACTGGGAAGAAATGGATGAATTATTAGATAAGTATAATCTTCCAAAACTGAACCAGGAAGAAATAGAAAATCTTAACAGACCCATCAAAAGCACAGAAATATAAACTGTAATAATAAAAATCATCCAACAAATAAAAGCCAGGACCAGATGTCTTCACAGGTGAATTCTACCAAAAATTTAGAGAAGAGCTAACACCTATCGTGCCCAGTGAAAAGTAGTAATGGTATCAATTTTGTTCATCATTTATCAGGATTGCCTATCATAGTGCCTAATGAATATTTATTTAATGAATAAAGAGCCAGCCGGTTTCTCCTAGTGCCTGGAGTGTCATAAGAACAAGTCTTCCTAGAGGATGAAAGGCTCTGAGAATTCCTTCTGATCTTGAACTGCCCTTGGAGATCTGTTCCAAACAAAAACTGGTCCCTATCATTTGAACTCCTGGATATCAATTACTAAGCCTCACCTCAGGAGAACACTAAAGTACTCTATGATTATATGGCTTCCCTAAAGCAGAGCTGAACCCTTAAATGCAAAGGACTGAACCACACAAGTCACTGGTATCATGACCTGTTTCTTAACCATTTTTCAATTCCACTCAAAAGTTTATTTTGCAAATATGTATCTAGTTTACAATTATAGACAGAAATAAATTTCAGGAACAGCCTACCTATGGGCTTTAGTCACTCTCAGCTAAAACCAAGGTCTTATGACAATACGTTCCCCATGATAAATTGCTTCTATTCATTTAGGGAAGTAAAAACCAGAACTACACTGCAACTCTGTAAGCTACAAATTTCTCAACTTTAAATAGAAATAGCAGAACAACTCAAAGAATTAGCTGCCCAAAGCAATGATTCAGTATTTTTAATTGATGTAAATATACCTTATGACATTTTTATAGATAAGTTCTTAAATATAATTGTTTAAAGACTATTTCACTAAATTTCAACAAGCTATGCTGTACATTTTAGTTCAGTTCAGTTACTCAGTCGTGTCTGACTCTTTGTAACCCCATGAATCACAACACACCAGGCCTCGCTGTTCATCACCAACTCCCAGAGTTCACTCAAACTCATGTCCATCAGGTTGGTGATACCATCCAGAGATCTCATCATCTCTTTGCCCTTTCTTCTCCAGCCCCCAATCCCTCCCAGAATCAAGTCTTTTCAAGTGAGTTAGCTCTTCACATGAGGTGGCCAAAGTATTGGAATTTCAGTTGCAACATCAGTTTCAGCATCAGTCCTTCCAATGAACACCCAGGACTGAAATCCTTTTGAATGGACCCAGGGCTTTCTCCTTCAGCATGGACTGGTTGGATCTCCTTGCAGTCCAAAGGACTCTCAAGACTCTTTCCAAACACCACAGTTCAAAATCATCAATTCTTTGGCACTCAGCTTTCATCACAGTCCAACTCTCACATCCATACATGACCACTGGAGAAACCATAGACTTGACTAGACAGACTTTTGTTGGCAAAGTAATATCTCTGCTTTTCAATATGCTATCTAAGTTGGTCATAACTCTCCTTCCAAGGAGTAAGCATCTTTTAATTTCATGGCTGCAGTCACCATCTGCAGTGATTTTGGAGCCTCCGAAAATAAAGTCTGATATTGTTTCCACTGTTTCCCCATCTATTTCCCATGAAGTGATGGGACCAGATGCCATGATCTTCGTTTTCTGAATGTTGAGTTTTAAGCCAACTTTTTCACTCTCCTCTTTCACTTTAATCAAGAGGCTTTTTAGTTCCTCTTTACTTTCTGTCATAAGGGTGGTGTCATCTGTATACCTGAGGTTATTGATATTTCTCCCAGCAATTTTGATTCCAGCTTGTGCTTCTTCCAGCCCAGCATTTCTCATGATGTACTCTGCATATAAGCTAAATAAGCAGGGTGACAATATACAGTCTTGATGTACTCCTTTTCCTATTTGGAACCAGTCTAGTGTTCCATGCTCAGTTCTAACTGTTGCTTCCCTACCTGCATAGAGGTTTCTCAAGAGGCAGGTTAGGTGGTCTGGTATTCCCATCTCTTTCAGAATGTTCCACAGTTTATTGTGGTCCACATAGTTAAAGGTTTTGACCCAGTGAATAAAGCAGAAATAGATGTTTTTCTGGAACCCTCTTGCTTTTTCCATTAACCAACGGATGTTGGCAATTTGATATCTTGTTCCTCTGCCTTTTCTAAAACCAGCTTGAGCATCTAGAAATTCATGGTTCATGTATTGCTGAAGCCTGGCTTGGAGAATTTGGAGCATTACTCTACTAGAATGTGAGATGAGTGAAATTGTGCAGATGCTTTTTCCATTAACCAACGGATGTTGGCAATTTGATATCTTGTTCCTCTGCCTTTTCTAAAACCAGCTTGAGCATCTAGAAATTCATGGTTCATGTATTGCTGAAGCCTGGCTTGGAGAATTTGGAGCATTACTCTACTAGAATGTGAGATGAGTGAAATTGTGCAGCAGTTTGAGAACTCTTTGGCATTGCCTTTCTTAGAGATTGGAATAAAAACTGACCTTTTCCAGTTTTGTGGCCACTACTGACTTTTCCAAATTTGCTGGTGTATTGAGTGCAGCACTGTCACAGCATCAACTTTCAGTAATTGAAAGAGCTTAACATCAATTCCATTACCTCCACTAGCTTTGTTCATACTGATTCTTTCTAAGGTCCACTTGTCTTCACATTCCAGGATGTCTGGCTTTAGGTGAGTTTAGGTGAGTTATCACAGCATCATGATTATCTGGGTCATGAAGATTTTTTTGTACAGTTCTTCTGTGTAGTTTTGTACCTCTTCTTAGTATCTTCTGCTTCTGTTAGGTTCAGACCACTTCTGTCCTTTATCAAGCCCATCTTTGCATGAAATATTTCCTTGGTATCTCTAGTTTTCTTGAAGCGATCTCTAGTCTTTCCCATTCTGTTCTTTTCCTCTATTTCTTTGAATTGACCGCTTAAGAAAGCTTTCTTATCTC
This sequence comes from Madoqua kirkii, assembly GCA_006408675.1. Lineage (NCBI taxonomy): Eukaryota > Metazoa > Chordata > Mammalia > Artiodactyla > Bovidae > Madoqua > Madoqua kirkii. The sequence goes on from SJYC01037729.1 coordinate 5,810, forward strand.
TCTTTGCTATTCTTTGGAACTCTGCATTCAAATGCTTATATCTTTACTTTTCTCCTTTGCTTGTAACTTCTCTTCTTTTCACAGCTATTTGTAAGGCCCCCTCAGAAAGCCATTTTGGTTTTTTTGCAGTTCTTTTCCATGGGATTAGTCTTGATTCCAGTCTCCTGTACAATGTCACGAATCTCATTCCATAGTTCATCAGGCACTCTATCCATCAGGTCTGGTCCCTTAAATCTATTTATCACTTCCACTGTATGATCATAAGGAATTTGGTTTAGGTCATACCTGAAAGGTCTAATGGTTTTCCCTAGTTTCTTCAATTTCAGTCTGAATTTGGCAATAAGGAGTTCATGATATGAGCCACAGTCCGCTCCCAGTCTTGTTTTGGCTGACTGTATAGAGCATCCCCATCTTTGGCATCAAAGAATATAAGTCAATCTAATTTCTGTGTTGACCATCTGGTGATGTCCATGTGTAGAGTCTTCTCTTGTGTTGTTGGAAGAGGGTGTTTGCTATGACCAGCACTTTTTCTTGGCAAAACTCTATCAGCTTTTGCCCTGCCTCATTCCACATTCCAAGGCCAAATTTTCTTGTTACTCCGGGTGTTTCTTGACTTTCTACTTCTGCATATACATTTACACTGTAATAAATATGAAACCAACAGTTTTACAAATTTCTACTAAATCTTAAGGAAATAAACACTACATGGATGGGATCAAAAGTCCCAAATTTGTGATAAACTGTTTTCACAAGGACAATTATAGTTATTTTTTCTTTATGAAAACATTGTTTCATTGTTTCCTTTTTGCTTTCAAATATTACATAACTGATTGGCTTATTTTCCATGCAAATGAATAGTCATCAAAACATTAATTTATAAATTTATTTCCTTCTTATAATAACTGAAAATAATTGCTTACTAATTTGCATAATTATTCTGGCTTATTGTACATACTTATCCTCATCAAAGCACCCCTCCACCCTTCATCCAAATATGCATTATATAGTAATACTATATTAGTCAAATTACCTGGGAAATTCATTTTATTGGATATAATGCATATCAGTTCAGTTCAGTTCAGTCACTCAGTCATGTCCGATATACTCTTGCCTCACAGTAACCCTACAATAAGAAAACTGCATGTGGAAATATATCCCTAGAAAGTAATTTATTTTGTTTCTTTACTTCCAAAAAACAGTTTCAATAAGACCCAACTGTTAAGGGTCAGAAAGAGCCAGAAAAAGAGATTGGAATAAAAACTGACCTTTTCCAGTTTTGTGGCCACTACTGACTTTTCCAAATTTGCTGGTGTATTGAGTGCAGCACTGTCACAGCATCAACTTTCAGTAATTGAAAGAGCTTAACATCAATTCCATTACCTCCACTAGCTTTGTTCATACTGATTCTTTCTAAGGTCCACTTGTCTTCACATTCCAGGATGTCTGGCTTTAGGTGAGTTTAGGTGAGTTATCACAGCATCATGATTATCTGGGTCATGAAGATTTTTTTGTACAGTTCTTCTGTGTAGTTTTGTACCTCTTCTTAGTATCTTCTGCTTCTGTTAGGTTCAGACCACTTCTGTCCTTTATCAAGCCCATCTTTGCATGAAATATTTCCTTGGTATCTCTAGTTTTCTTGAAGCGATCTCTAGTCTTTCCCATTCTGTTCTTTTCCTCTATTTCTTTGAATTGACCGCTTAAGAAAGCTTTCTTATCTCTCTTTGCTATTCTTTGGAACTCTGCATTCAAATGCTTATATCTTTACTTTTCTCCTTTGCTTGTAACTTCTCTTCTTTTCACAGCTATTTGTAAGGCCCCCTCAGAAAGCCATTTTGGTTTTTTTGCAGTTCTTTTCCATGGGATTAGTCTTGATTCCAGTCTCCTGTACAATGTCACGAATCTCATTCCATAGTTCATCAGGCACTCTATCCATCAGGTCTGGTCCCTTAAATCTATTTATCACTTCCACTGTATGATCATAAGGAATTTGGTTTAGGTCATACCTGAAAGGTCTAATGGTTTTCCCTAGTTTCTTCAATTTCAGTCTGAATTTGGCAATAAGGAGTTCATGATATGAGCCACAGTCCGCTCCCAGTCTTGTTTTGGCTGACTGTATAGAGCATCCCCATCTTTGGCATCAAAGAATATAAGTCAATCTAATTTCTGTGTTGACCATCTGGTGATGTCCATGTGTAGAGTCTTCTCTTGTGTTGTTGGAAGAGGGTGTTTGCTATGACCAGCACTTTTTCTTGGCAAAACTCTATCAGCTTTTGCCCTGCCTCATTCCACATTCCAAGGCCAAATTTTCTTGTTACTCCGGGTGTTTCTTGACTTTCTACTTCTGCATATACATTTACACTGTAATAAATATGAAACCAACAGTTTTACAAATTTCTACTAAATCTTAAGGAAATAAACACTACATGGATGGGATCAAAAGTCCCAAATTTGTGATAAACTGTTTTCACAAGGACAATTATAGTTATTTTTTCTTTATGAAAACATTGTTTCATTGTTTCCTTTTTGCTTTCAAATATTACATAACTGATTGGCTTATTTTCCATGCAAATGAATAGTCATCAAAACATTAATTTATAAATTTATTTCCTTCTTATAATAACTGAAAATAATTGCTTACTAATTTGCATAATTATTCTGGCTTATTGTACATACTTATCCTCATCAAAGCACCCCTCCACCCTTCATCCAAATATGCATTATATAGTAATACTATATTAGTCAAATTACCTGGGAAATTCATTTTATTGGATATAATGCATATCAGTTCAGTTCAGTTCAGTCACTCAGTCATGTCCGATATACTCTTGCCTCACAGTAACCCTACAATAAGAAAACTGCATGTGGAAATATATCCCTAGAAAGTAATTTATTTTGTTTCTTTACTTCCAAAAAACAGTTTCAATAAGACCCAACTGTTAAGGGTCAGAAAGAGCCAGAAAATCTGCTTATGACTGACTTTGAATGGAGCAGGTTAGTATTATCTCTGGTCTTAAGAACCTCAGGAGGAAAAAAAGAACCCTCACATAGACTGACTTCTTTCAAAGACTAACTCATGAGCCAGGAAGTCAAAGCCCCAAAATTTCAGGAGTCTAGTAGTTTATCTCTTGAATTGCTTTTAATGATTTAAGGATGGTCCTGACAGAAAATTACTTGTAACTGTGTCAGACCTGCTCTGGGTTCCACAACAGTGGCCTGAAACCTAAATATGGTATATAAAGTCAACTCACCTTTACAGAGAGGGAGTGACACTATATTGGGCATCATTCTTAGTGTGCCAGAATTCTTCCCTACCTATATATATGATGATCCTCTCACACTGTTGAATCTATAACATTCTCCATATTTAGAGAATCATAGAAGTAATACTTTCCATTCTTTAAAGAGTAAGGCAAAGAAATTCATCATTCCATACATTTCAAATAACATTTTAAAAGGGATCTGCACAGTAATATAAGTGAAACCTATGATGAAAGACAAAATGAAGAGTCACTACTTAGGGTCAAAATACACTAAACAGCAACCTTTATGCATATTTTCATTCAAGCACTAAAGGCAGTAAGTATGAAGTCAAAATAAAAATAACACTTAATTTGCGGGATGAGCAGCAGTGGGACAGAGACCCTGGTGGGTTGTATGGCTGCCCCAGGCAGTGGCTGTGGCAAGAAGAAGGATTCTCTGGGATTTGTGGGCTCACCAGCATACCTCATTATCAAGGATCTTGGAGAAATTCATTCAAGGCTGTTAGATCACAGACCAGTTATCCAAGATGAAACCCATTATTTTGTGAAATTATTTGAAGAAAAACATGGTCTTCGAGAAATGCGAGTTCTTGAAAATCTGAAGAATATGATCCATGAGACAAGTGAACATACTCTTCCGACATGTAGAGAAACAATGCAATACAACTTAAACCAAGTTCTCCAGATATTGCAAGCAGCTACTGACTCAGTCTGTAGATTCCAGCAGGGGGAACAGGAGTGAAAAAAGGTTCATAATGATCTTGTAATGGCTAGTGAGAAACAGCACATAACGCAGTAGGAAGATTTCATGAAAGATCAGCACAGCAAACAGGCAGAAGTGGACGAGGAGCACAAGAAGGCCATGGAGAAGCTGAGAGAGCAGTATGCAGAGATGGAGAAGTACCTGGCAAGATTCTCAACCTTCCGAGAGAACTTGAACCACAGCAATGACAAAGTAATGATTAAAAAAAAAAAAAAAAAACCCTCACATTCCCCACCTCCCACCCCAAATGCTCCCACCAAACCATTTAGCCTGTGCTTCAAGCTTAACGATATATTCAATGTCACTTTTCTGTCAGAAAATGGAGCCCTCTTCTGAAGTCTTCGTTATTTCCTAGAGAAATGCCACATCTTACCAGTTTCAAGTGCCTCTCAATGATCATTCTAAGGGGAAGGAGTTGGAGGAAAGTGGTGTCCACGTGCTCTCAGTTAATGTGGACCGGTTTTGGTTTCCATTGATTGGTTATCTCAGAGAACTAAGGTAAGTACAAACTTCTTAGGGAAGTAATTCATCTTTCTGCAGGGTTAATGTTAGTTTATCATTGTGGCTTAGAAAGTAGAGATGGTATTTGCCTATCGTGGATTCCTTGGTTCTAGAAGGAACTAAGGAATTATTATTATTCCATGAGTAATGCAGACAGAAACAACTATCCCAGGAGCAGAGATCATATTGAAGAGAGAGGAGCATCAGAACCATGCCTCTGCTGTGCATATGGGGCTACACTGGTCTCTTAATGGCCTGCTGGGAGAAGTTGTTGTATAATGCTGTGTTTTTGCTGGACAACAAGACACGCTTATTAAGACTGTGGCCTTCCAACACTTCATGCTTTCAGCTTTGTTTAAAACACGCTTACAAGGAAAATCTTACTAGAAACACAGTTAACTTTTAACCTTTCCAAGAACCATAATCTTGCCCATAGTCTTTACCTCATTTTTACCTCTGTTTTTGCTGTGGGTAAGCTTTATAAGATAAATAACGTCTCTACACGTTTCAGCCATTTAATGAGCAATCAGCAAATTCTTCCAAGGCCTCTCTCTGGAACTTTATTATTATAAAGATCCTGGCTTTGAGTAAATCAGAAGTATTTGCCCACACGGCAAATGATCCATGTAAAATGTAAATCCTTTTTAGTGCTGAATGTCTGTTCTCATAAGTAGGTGTATTATGATGAAACATGTATGAACCAAGCGGCCTGGCATGCTGCAATTCATGGAGTCGCAAAGAGTCAGGCAAGACTGAGCGACTGAACTGAACTGAACTGAACTGAAAGCAGAATTATATGCAATAATTTCAAGAGATTTATGGTAAATGAATGTGAAGTATGGATAGATCTTTCAGGTATTTTTTTCATTGCTCTTCAGTGAAGAAAGGCACAAGAAAGAAAATACCCAGCTAGTTTGTGTTAGCTCAATGTTACTCCTGTAGAAAAGTGCCGATGCCTGCCTGTGTAAATTTATGGCTTATTGTCAAAGCTTCATTCTTGGCTGCATGTTGAAAATGTGATTAAAGTTAATAGAGGAGGTGAAATAAGTATTTGAGGTTTCTTTCAATAACACAGAAATTCTGCCAACTCCCTCTATTTGCTACTGGAGGCTTGACAAGCTCATTCATTATCCTCTGGTACCTAGACCAAAAAGAGTACTTATTGACATGCAGGCATGTTGGAATTTTCTTAATTCTCTTTCAGTGGATGGAAAAAGAAAATATATTTCCGAAAATATCCTGCACATGAAAAGGGAGGGGAACTCTAAGTGAAAATTCCCTTTGTACTGTAGGCAGTTTCAGAAGAGCTATTAATTGCCAGTGCACCACTGAACAGATGCTAGAACCAGAAAAAAAGGACCGTGTGTGTATTGCTACTGGAGGCTTGACAAGCTCATTCATTATCCTCTGGTACCTAGACCAAAAAGAGTACTTATTGACATGCAGGCATGTTGGAATTTTCTTAATTCTCTTTCAGTGGATGGAAAAAGAAAATATATTTCCGAAAATATCCTGCACATGAAAAGGGAGGGGAACTCTAAGTGAAAATTCCCTTTGTACTGTAGGCAGTTTCAGAAGAGCTATTAATTGCCAGTGCACCACTGAACAGATGCTAGAACCAGAAAAAAAGGACCGTGTGTGTGAGCAGTAACGATTCCTCTATTTGTGCATAGATTTTTGACCATGTTCATTCATCTCATGTGAAAAATAAATACTTTACCATATGAGTTTGTATATATTATATGAGGATCTAAGGGCCTTCTTAAACCAAAATGACTCTAAACTTTTTGAGCTTTAAACATGGATGCTAAATCTCTCCTTTGTAACTTTCCTAGCTATTCAATATACCTTCTAAAAGAGATGGTTGCTTCACTTTCCTTTTGTTATTTTTAGTAGTGAACATTTCACTTCTATTTCTCAGTTTCTAAGTCACTTTTCATATATATTTTATTTATATATAAAAATCTGCATTAGTAGTTACATAATAAACAGCATTTCTGCTGTTACATTGTTTAACAAATAGAATATGGCTTCTGGGTGGCTCACAGGATTACTTTCTAAGGAGAAAATGAAAT
>SJYC01037730.1:0-30446 GCA_006408675.1 Madoqua kirkii
GCGTTTTGCTTCTGCTATGGCCCCAAACATTGCAACAGGTCCTTTCTAGTGTAGAAGTTAGATGCCCCGATGCCTCAGCTCTGACCCTGGTTCTTCCTCTTGCCAGCCATGTAGCCCTGAATAAATAGTTAATACCTTGAGGCCTAGTTGTTCTCATTTGTAAAATGAGGGTAATAATGGTGTTAGAGCAAGAACTAAGTGACCTACTACGTATAAGGCTTAGACCAGTGCCTGACAGCAGCGAATACTCAAAACATGTTTGTATCTCTACCCTTATGTAGCCACAGGACCTTAACAGCTTATTTCACCTTTCTGTGCTTCCACTCATTTCTCCATAAACTGGGAAAACAATAGTGACCTCCTGGGTCAGTGATCTCCTGCGTGGAGATAAGGAAGAGAATGCCAATGAAAGCGTTCTAGAAACTGTAGTGCATCATATGAACGGAAAGTCTTTTAAAAAATATATAACGATAATCATCACAACTTAAAAACTAGCAGAAGGCCCTAAGTAATGTTTCAAAAAGCTTTTATACCAATATTCACAATGATAACAGAGGAGGAAATTTAATAATAAGGCCCATGAGAAAGTCTTACATAAAGAACAAACCATTTTTTCAAAAAAGATCAAGAGAACTTCTGAGAAGTGGATTCTATTTGTTTCTGAGGCTAGCAACTTGAAAGTTGCTGCTGAAAAGTAATTTCTATCATTTTGTCTTGTCTAAATTAAATGACCATTAAACCAGCCATGAGCAGTGACTAAAGGACACTGAATCAGGTGCATCGAAATGAGTCAGTCACCTCTGAGAACTGTCAGGCCCCCCTCTCCCAAGCATCCAGAGAAGGCCAGTCCCCTCTTCAGGGCAGCACACCTCCCTGCGCACTCCTGCCCACACCCAGGAGGGCAGACAGCCATAGTCCAGAGTCCACGGCCACGACTCTGTTTGGAAGACTAGACTCAAACTAGAATGCTTTTGTTTTCGTGGCATTCCTTCCTTCCCTTCCCTTCATAATAATAAGGGCATGGACTTTGTGGTGAGGGTGTTAACCTCATGAACTCAAAGGATGGGCTGTGGGCCAGCAGGATCAGCATTACCTGTAGCTGGTTAGAAACGCAGAGCCTTGGGTCCACCCCAGACACACTGAAGCAGAATCTGTATTTTAGCATAATCCTAGGTAATTCATATGCTTGTTAAAATTTGAGAAGCACTGTTTTAATCTTTCTGAACCTCACGCTGGGTTGGCCAAAAAGTTCGTCTGGGTTTTCCCAATAACGTCTTATGGAAAATCCAAATGAACTTTTTGGCCAATCCATGCCTATCCCGCAAGGTTACTGTGAGGATTAAAAGTGAAAAAGTGAAGTCCCTCAGTTGCGCCCGACTCTTTGTGACCCCATGGACTATAGCCTACCACGTTCCTCCGTCCGTGGGATTTTCCAGGCAAGAGTACTGGAGTGGATTGCCATTTCCTTCTCCAGGGGATCTTCCCGACCTAGGGATCAAACCCAGATCTCCTGTATTGTAGACAGACGCTTTACCGTCTGAGCCAATGTATTCAAAGTGCTTGGCAAGTAGTAGGTGCTAACGTGTCATCATCATCTTCCTCCACCTAGCGCCTGGCCCTGCCATGCCTCTGTGCCTATTCCCTCTCCTTGGCCCAGGCTTCTGAACACTGACCTTAACTTGCTTCCTGAGACACTGGCACTTGGCCAGTGCCCCAAACTGACCTCAGCTCTTTCCTCAGAGTCTCTGGCAGGCTCAATGGGGGCTATTGCTATACTTCTCAGCACTCCCCACTGACCCAGACTCTCTGCAAGTCCCACCTCTCTTGGCCTGTCCTTGCTTGTGGACACCAAATACCCTACTGCAGCATTTATTTTTAGTCATGTTGCCATGGCTCAAGATGGCCTTGGAACTGCTCCTTGGTATTTGCCTTCATGGTGCTGGGCCCAGCATAAGCACTTAACTAAATCTGCATTAGGAGAGTGAAGGAAGAACAGGGCTTTGCTTCACACTAAGCCACAGTATCAGGGTTTGTATCTTTGGGTGGATTTGCTCTCTTTGCTTTTCCTTTTTCTCACTTTTCTTAATCATCCAAAAGTGTGATGCACAAGGCTGAGATTGCATGTTGACCCAGGAAGAAAGGGCCAATGAGAACGCCCGAACTATCAGGATTCTAGACCCTGAGCCTCTTTGCATGGGAGCCCCTGTGGCTTCTCAGGGTCCAGCCCTGCTCACTGTGATTCCACACTGGTGCTTGAGGCTGAAATACCAGATGGCAATAAAGTGCTCTGGTCCTGGCCTGGTCTTCTCTACCTAGGTCTTCACAGGCTGATGGTGTCCTGTCCAACCGTCTCCACTAGGCAGTGCTTCCTGCCTGCTGTAAGTCCTATGGATAAAAGCATCTGCCTGTGGCCTTCTCTGGATGCCCTCTTTGGACAATCGCTGTTGCATGAGCTGTTCCACCCAGACAATTTTGAGATGCATCACCCCTCATTCTCACCCCAAGCAGCCAATGACTGATGGATGCAGGGGCATAAACTCTGGTCCCCTAGTTTCAAGGTAGAACAACTCTGTAGTGTCACTTACATTTTAGAGTGCCCATGGATCAGGCCAAGCCTCGAAGTTACCTGAGATCACATCCTGCTTCCCTTACTCCCTTACAGGCTTCTCTCCAGGGAATCCCTCAATAAACTATATGCATCTAAAACTGATTCAGGTTCTGCTTCCAGGAAACTTGGCCTAAGACAATGTTTTTGGGAAGCCCAATATATAAAACAAATAAAATAACTGTTTCATTTGCATCTGGGTGGAGGGCAAGGAATGGTTACTGGCTGGTTCTTCTGAATTTATGGTGACCTGCGATGAAACTCTCCAGAGAACAGTCTAAAAGTCATACAACAAACTGAAAGTGAAGTCATTCAGTTGTGTCCAACTCTTTGTGACCCCGTGGAATATACTGTCCATGGAATTCTCTAGGCCAGAATACTGGAATGGGTAGCCTTTCCCTTCTCCAGGGGATCATCCCAACACAGGGATCAAACCCAGGTCTCCTGCATTGCAGGCAGATTCTTTACCAACTGAGCTATCAGGGAAGCCCACAACAAATTGAGGAGAGAACACAAGATTACTGGTCCAGATACACTTCTCAGGGAAGATTTATGTCATGTTTTAGATTCCACATATAAGTGATATCATATGGTATTTGTCTTTGTCTGATTTGTCTCATTCAGTATGATAATCTCTAGGCCCATACACATTCTTGCAAATGGCATTACTTCATTTTTTATGGCTAAGTAATACACACACACACACCACATCTTATTTATTCATTCATCTGTCAGTGAACATTTAGGTTGTTTCCATGTTATGGCTGTTGCAAACTGTGCCTCTATTAGCAGATTGGGTTGCATGAAACCTTTTAAATTATAGTTTTCTCAAAATATATGCCCAGAAATGAGACTGGTGGATCATATGGCAACTCCATTTTTAGTTTTTTGAGGAACCTTCAAACTGTTTTTCATAATGGCTGCACCAATTTACATTCCCATCAACAGTGTAGGAAGGCTCCATTTTCTCTATATTCTCACCAGCATTTGTTATTTGTAGACTTGTTAATGATGGCCATACTGACCAGTGTGAGGCAGGAGCTCATTGTAGTTCTGATGTGCATTTCTCTCATAACTAGCAAAGCTGAACATCTTTTCATGTGCCTATTGGCCATCTGTATGCCTTCTTTGGAGAAATATCTATTTAGGTATTCTGCCCATTTTTTGATTGGCTTGTTTGTTTTTTTGTTGTATGAGCTGTTTGAATACTTTGTAAATTCAGCCCTTGTGAGTTGCATGATTCGCAAATATCTTCTCCCATTCTGTAAGCTGTCCTTTTTCTTTGTTATGGTTTCCTTTGCTGTAGAAAAGTGTGTAAGTGTGATTAGGTTCCATTTGTTTATTTTTGCTTTTACTTCTATTGCCTTGGGAGACTGGCCTAAGAAAACATTCTTGTTGCTATTCAGTTGCTAAGTCATGTCTGACCCTGCAACTCCATGGACTGCAGCACACCAGGCTTCTCTGCTCTTCACTATCTCCCTGGGCTTGTTCAAACTCATGCCTATTGAGTCAGTGATGCCATCCAACCATTGCATCTTCTGTTGTCCCCTTCTCCTCTTGTCCTCAGTCTTTCCCAGCATCAGGGTCTTTTCCAATGAGTCAGCTCTTCTCATCAGGTGGCCAAAGTATTGGAGCTTCAGCTTTAGCATCAGTCCTTCCAATGAATGTTCAGGGTTGATTTCCTTTGGGATCAACTGGTTTGATTTCCTTGCAGTCAAGGAACTCTCAAGAGTCTTCTCCAACACAGCAGTTTGAAAGCATCAATTCTTTGGCACTCAGACTTCATTATGGTCCAACCCTCACATCCAAACATGACTAATGGAAAAGCCATAGCTTTGACTATACTGGCCTTTGTTGGCAAACTGATGTCTCTGCTTTTTAATATACTGTCCAGGTTTGTCACAGCTTTTCGTCCAAGGAGCAAGCATCTTTTAATTTTGTGGCTACAGTCACCATCCCCATTGATTTTGGAGCCCAAGAATATGAAATCTGACAGTTTCCACTTTCTGCATCTATTTGCTGTGAAGTGATAGGACCAGAGGCCATGATCTTTTTTTGAATGTTGAGTTTTAAGCCAGCTTTTTTTCACTCTCCTCTTTTACCTTCATCAAGAGGCTCTTTATCTCTTCTTCACTTTCTGCCATTAAAGTGGTATCATCTGTATATCTGAGGTTGTTGATATTTCTCCTGGCAATCTGATCACAGCTTGTGAGTCATCCAACCCAGCATTTCATATGATGTACTCTGCATATAAGTTAAGTAAGCAGGGTGACAACAGACAGCCTTGATGTACTCCCTTCCCAAGTTTGAACCAGTCTGTTGTTCCATGTCTGGCTCTAACTGTGGCCTCTTGTCCTGCATACAAGTTTCTTAGGAGACAGGTAATGTGGTCTGGTTTTCTCGTCTCTTTAAGAACAATCTACAGTGTGTTGTGAACTCCTGGGTGGCAGATCAGCTCCAGGGTGGCCAGCAGCAGCAGTGAGGCCAGGGTGCCCTCCACTCCCAGGCACCTCCAGTTTTGGCTCCAGTCCTCCTCAGACCCCATTCCCAGCCACTCAGGTAGGGCCTTTGCCTCAACCCCCAGCCACAGGTCAGCCAACATCTGATGGCCAGTGAAGGTTTACATGCTCAAAGAGGATCGGCAGTGGGACCACCAGGGCACCAGGCATGTCATCCAGCTACACTGAGTGGCTGGGGGGCATGTCTCTGCTAGTTAGGGCCTGATGAAACATGTCCCACGGGACAAAGAATGGCAAATCCCTTCAGTATTCTTGCTTTGAAAGCCCCATGAGCAGTAAGAAAGGCAAAACATATGACATTGAAAGATGAACCCCCCTAGATAGGTAGGTGTCCAGTATACAACTGGGAAGAGTGGAGAAATAGCTATAGGAAGAAGGAAGAGGATGAGCCATAGTGGAAACGATGCCCAGTTTTGGTTGTATCTAGTGTTGAAAGTAAAGTTCAAGGTTAAAAGAATAATATTGTATAGGAACCTGGAATGTTAGGTCCATGAATCGAGGTAAATTGGATGCAGTCAAACAGGAAATGGCAAGAGTGAATATCGACATTTTAGGAATCAGTGAACTAAAATGGACAGGAATGGGCAAATTTAATTCAAATGACCGATATATCTACTACTGTGGGCGAGAGAGAATCCCTTAGAAGGAATAGAGTAGACTTCACGTCAACAAAAGAAAACATTGGTATGATCTATAACAGAGAATGTTTTGCCTATGTTCTCTTCTAGGAGCTTTATGTTATCATGTCTTATATTTAAGTCTTTAAGCCATTTAGAGTTTCTTTTTGAGTATGGTGTGAGGGTGTGTTCTAACTTCATTGGTTTACATGTTGCTGTCCAACTTTCCCAACACCATTTGCTGAAGAGATTGTCTTTTCTCCATTGTATATTCTTGCCTCTTTTGTTGCAGATTAATTGTTCATAGTTGTGTGGGTTTATTTCTGGGCTCGCTATTTTGTTTCATCGATCTATATGTCTGTGTTTGTGCCAAGACCATACTGTTTTGATTACTGTAGCTTTGCAGTATTGTCTAAAGTCTGAGAGGGTTATGCCTTCTGCTTTGTTCTTTTTCCAAAAGATTGATTTGGCAGTTCTGATCTTTTAAAATTGTTTTATAATATATAAACTTTAGGATTAGTTATTCTAATTCTATGAAAAATGTCATGGGTAATTTGATAGGGATCACATTAAATCTGTTGACTGCTGTGGGTAGTATGGTCATTTTAATGATATTAATTATTCCAATCCAAGAGCATGGGATATCTTTCCATTTCTTTGAATCATCTTCAGTTTGCTTTAGTAATGTTTTGTAGTTCTCAGCATGTAAGTCTTTCACCTCCTTGGTGAGGTTTATTCCTAAGTATTTTATTTATTTATTTATTGCTGTAATTTTAAAAGGGACTGTTTAGATTCTCTTTCTGATACTTCATTGTTAGTGTAAAGAAATGCAACTCATTTCTCTGTGTTAATCTTATATCCTGCTACCTTGATGAATTTGCTTGCCAGTTCTAATAGTTTTTGTGTGGCATCTTTAAAGTTTTATATTTACAGCATAACACCATCTGCATCTAATGACAATTTTATCTCTTTTCTTCCAATTTGGATTCCTTTTATTTCCTTTTCTTGTGTGATTGCTGCTGCTAGGTCTTCCAATACTATGTTGAATAGAACTGGTGAGAGTGAGTATCTTGGCTTGTTCCAGATTCTAGCATGAAGGCTTTCAGCTTTTCACCACTGAATATAATATTGGCTGTGGGTTTGTCCCATGTTATGCTGAGATATGGCCCTCTATACTCACTTTGGTAAGAGACTTTTATCATGAAAGGATGCAGAATTTTACCAGATGCTTTCTCTGCATCTACTGAGATGCTCTTGTGGTTTCCATCTTTTGTTAATGTGGTGTACCGTATTGATTAATTTACATATGTTGAACCATCCTTATGACCCTGGAATGAATCCGACTTGATTGTGGTGTGTGATCTTTTTAATATGGTGTTGGATTCAATTTGCTAATACTTTGTTGAGGACTTTCAGATCTATATTCATCAAAGACATGGGCCTGTAATTTCCTTTTTGGTAGCGTCTTTGTCTGGTTTTGGTGTCAGAGTGATGGTGGCTACATAGTGTGACTTTAAACAAAAACATAAGACACAAGTTTTAGGGAAGTTGACTGGCATTGCTAAGATCCAGTCAGCTCAGCCACTCAGCTGTGTCTGGCTCTGCAACCCCGTGGACAGCATGCCTGCTTCCCTGTTCCTCACTGTCTCCTGGAGCTGCTCAGACTCATGTCTGTTGAGTCGGTGATGCCATCCAACCACCTCATCCCCAGTTGTCCCCTTCTCCTCCTGCCTTCACTCTTTCCCAGCATCACAGTCTTTTCCAATGAGTTGGCTCTTCTCGTCAGGTGGCCCAAGTGTTGGAGCTTCAGCTTTAGCATCAGTCCTTCCAATGAAGAATCAGCATTTATTTCCTCTAGGATTGATTGGTTTGATCTCCTTGGGGGACTGTCAAGAGTCTCCTCCAATAACACAGTTTGAAAGCATCAATTCTTCAGTGCTCAGCCTTCTTTATAGTCCAATTATCACATCTATACATGACTACTAGAAAAGCCATAACTTTCATTATACGGACCTTTGTTGGCAAAATAATGTCTCTGCTTTTTAATGCACAAACCTTTTCAAAGCTTTGTAATAGCTTCTTGTTTGTCTAGGTTTGCCTTAGCTTTTCTTCCAATACACAAGTGTCTTTTAATTTCATGGCTACAGTCACCATCTGCTATGATTTTGGAGCCTTCCTCCCCAAAATAAAGTCTCTCACTGTTTCCATTGTTTCCCCATCTATTGCCATGAAGTGATGGGACTGGATGCCATGATCTTAGTTTTTTTAATGTTGAGTTTTAAACCAACTTTTTTACTCTTTCACTTTCATCAAGAGGCTCTTTAGTTGTTCTTTGTTTTCTGCCATAAGGGTGGTGTCATCTGTGTACCTGAGGTTATTGATATTTCTCCTAGCAATCTTGATTCCAGCTTGTGTTTCACCCAGCCCAGCATTTTGCATGATGTACTCACATAAGTTAAATAAGCAGGGTGACAATACACAGCCTTGACATACTCCTTTCCCAATTTTGAGCCAGTCCGTTGTTCCATGTCTGGTTCTAACTGTTGCTTGTTGATCTGAATATAGGTTTCTCAGGGGGCAGATCAGGTGTTCCCTCGGTATTCCCATCTCTTTAAGAATGTTCCACAATTTGCTGTGATCCACACAGTCTAAGGCAATAGTCAATGAAGCAGAAGTAGGTGTTTTTCTAAATCCAATAAAAGTTTGCTAAAATTTTATTGGATTTAGAGCTCACATTTTATGTAAAGCTTGGAGATTTTGATGCTTAATAGCTCCAATTTATTATTTCTCTAAGGTTGTAAAGTGTCATTAAACTTTATTTCACCAATGGAAACAGTTACTGAAAACATTAGGATATGAAGCAAAAGTATGCTGTTCATCCAGTGTTATCAGAAGAAAAATCCATAAGTATTCATCAGAGAAACAAAAAGAATTTGAGAGCTGAAGAGCTTTCCAGAAATTAGCTAATCAGAGTTGGCAAATATTTAGCACAGATGCTTCCGCTTCCTCAATCCGTACCCATGGCAGACATCGTCAATCAATCACTACATTCTTCTGCTGTGTCTGAATAGAGCTTTAGAGTTCTTCTCAATTCTCAGAAACAACTCTTGATTTAGATAGTAGATTCTTCAGTTACAGGTGATGGAAACCAACTTGAGCCACCCTGGAGCCAAATAGGGAGAAATTTCGTACAAACATACAAAGATATCTCCCCAAACTCAACTGCAAGAATGTGGCTGGGCCTGAGCAACCAGGAACTTGAAGTCCTCAATCTCTGGGTTTTGCAGGCTTCCCTCACTATTTTCTGTCTGCAGTCAGGCTTTCTCTGCATTTCTAGCTGCTTGAGATCATGTGGTCACTCAGATTCAAGGTACTCATGTTTAGAGACTATATCTGAATCTTAGCACCAAATTCCCAAGAGAGAGGGTCCAAGGGACTGTACGTGGATCAGGGGGACCACTGCTGGCCCGGTTAGCCATAGTCTCAAAGAAGTGACAGCTTTCAAAGCATCTATGCTGTGCCCAGTCCTGTGGACCAGGGAGCAGTTCTCAGAGAGAGCCAGGACGGCTCACAACCCGAGCAGATACCCTGGGACATTTTCCATCATCATTATCCACCAACACGCAGGGGCACAAGATATGAAACAAATTTTGCCTTCAGGATCTGAAGCAGGGCAGACCCGTAGAATTTTCAGTGACGGTGGAATGTTCTATATCAGCACTCTCCAGTATCATGGCCATCCAACTCATGTAATAAGATAGAAAATTAAAAAGAGGAGTCCCAGCTTTTATTTCCAGTTGTGTTATTAACTAGCTATGTGGTCTGGGAGCTCGGTTTTCATACTTTTAAACTAGAAAGTCCCTTGGACTGCAAGGAGATCAAACCAGTCCATCCTAAAGGAAATCAGTTCTGAATATTCATTGGAAGGACTGATGCTGAAGCTGAAACTCCAATGCTTTGGCCACCTGATACAAAAAACAAAAACAAAAACAAAAACAAAAACTGACTCATTTGAAAAGACCCTGATGCTAGGAAAGATTGAAGGCAGGAGGAAAAGGGGCGACAGAGGATGAGATGGTTGGATGGCATCACCGACTTAATGGACATGAGTTTGAGCAAGCTCCAGGAGATAGTGAGGGACAGGGAAGCCTGGCGTGCTGCAATGCACTGGGTTGCAAAGAGTCAGACACGACTGAGCTAGTGAACTGAACTGAACTGAAACTGGAAAGGCCGAGATTCACACGGTCTAGTACAGTGCACTTTAATGTGTCTGGGGTACTCACTTTTTCTTTAACGTTTCATTTATTTGGTTGCACTGGGTCTTAGTTGTAACCTGTGGAATCTTTAGCTGTGGCATGTGGGATCTTTCAGTTCCAGCATGAAAACTCTTAACTGTGGCATACGGAACTCCTAGCTGTGGCATGTGGGACCTAGCTTCTTGACTAGGGGCCGAGCCTGGGCCCCCTGCATTGGGAACACAGAGTCTTCACCACTGGACCACCAGGGAAGTCCCAAGGGGAACTGAATTTTAAATCTTATTTATTTTTAATTAACTTAAATTTAAATAATTGTATATAGCACTATACTAGACAGTATAAATCTAGGCCTTTCCAGTTTAAAGATATGAAAACCGGGCTCCCAGACCGCATAGCTAGTTAATAACACACCTGGAAATAAAAGCTGGGACTCTTCTTTTTAATTTTCTGTCCTATTAGTTGGAATTGGGGAACCTAGATCATGTTTTACTTCTTACCAGATAATTCAAATTTGTCATTTTAAATGTCTAGACCTAACCATTCTTTGATGTAAGGCTTTCTGAAATGTATTAAGCACTTTCCTGCCTTGGGAGGAAAAAAATAAAAGCCACGTGGCCGTAATTGTGGACTTTTCTGAATGACACAAAGCTGTAATTGTGAAGCGTGAGTATCACTCTGGGTAATATAATGGGGCCCTGAGAACAGGGCCCAGTGAGGCTGCCAGGGCTGGCGTCTTCCCCACACGGCACATCTCTGTACCGGGTGTGACTGGCAGCTTCTTCCCTCCTTGTCACATCCTGATGTGACAGCTTCTGACAGCATCCCACCTCCCTTCACTAACTCGGCAATGAACCAAGTGTAGGCACTTAATCTATCAGTGGGTTTACAGTTCCAGCATGAAAACTCTTAACTGTGGCATACGGAACTCCTAGCTGTGGCATGTGGGACCTAGCTTCTTGACTAGGGATCGAGCCTGGGCCCCCTGCATTGGGAACACAGAGTCTTCACCACTGGACCACCAGGGAAGTCCCAAGGGGAACTGAATTTTAAATCTTATTTATTTTTAATTAACTTAAATTTAAATAATTGTATATAGCACTATACTAGACAGTATAAATCTAGGCCTTTCCAGTTTAAAGATATGAAAACCGGGCTCCCAGACCGCATAGCTAGTTAATAACACACCTGGAAATAAAAGCTGGGACTCTTCTTTTTAATTTTCTGTCCTATTAGTTGGAATTGGGGAACCTAGATCATGTTTTACTTCTTACCAGATAATTCAAATTTGTCATTTTAAATGTCTAGACCTAACCATTCTTTGATGTAAGGCTTTCTGAAATGTATTAAGCACTTTCCTGCCTTGGGAGGAAAAAAAAAAAAGCCACGTGGCCGTAATTGTGGACTTTTCTGAATGACACAAAGCTGTAATTGTGAAGCGTGAGTATCACTCTGGGTAATATAATGGGGCCCTGAGAACAGGGCCCAGTGAGGCTGCCAGGGCTGGCGTCTTCCCCACACGGCACATCTCTGTACCGGGTGTGACTGGCAGCTTCTTCCCTCCTTGTCACATCCTGATGTGACAGCTTCTGACAGCATCCCACCTCCCTTCACTAACTCGGCAATGAACCAAGTGTAGGCACTTAATCTATCAGTGGGTTTAATTTCACCCACAATTCTAAACCATGAGACCTGGGGGAGCTTCACAATTGAGTCAGGTACACAGAGTTTTGTACAAAATTTTCCACAAACACACATTTTTTTTTCCTTAATAGACTATGACAATGCAAGTCTCATAAAAGCTGATTGTGGGATAAATGGTATGATGCTTTATTTTACTTTAATTGTGCATAGTAACGTCAATGATGTCATGGCTAGGGTCCCAAGGCAGAATAAGACTGTGCACAAAATAGTTTGAGAAATGGGCCTGAAACTGGGTATGGATTATTTTAGATCCCTTTCCTGAGCTGTTTCTCCATTGTGCATGCTTAAGTCATGGGGTAGGAACAGCATCATGAGTCTTTTGAAGATATTCAAAAAACCAAAGTAAATGTTAAGAACGCTAAAAGAAATAACACTACCTTTATCTTGGTATTCTGTACTTATACAAAGGCCAGATTTGCAGTCATTGTATCTATTCAAAACATACCTGAGTGTTTGGAAGCCAGAAAGGGCTCAAAACAAGGAGAATGACTGTCATAAAGCCTGCACACTGGAGTCCCTGGCAGGCGCCCAGAGGAAACGAGCCACTCTGATGGCCTTCAGCCTGGCTTCCATGCTCCACTCCTGGGCCCCAGCGTGAGACCACGTGAAAAGGGTGACTGTCGGGAAATCTGGGTTCTGCTTCCCGGACCCCCAAAAGTCAGTGAAAGACTATGCACTCTGTTGATCTCTTCTCAGGAGAAGATAATTGCTTTGAGAAAAGGCCCCCTTACACAATTAAAAGTGCAGGTTTCTTGGCATCAGATGAGGGTAGCTTTCAGTTGTCTGGAAAAATTGTTCATAAAGGCACCACCAGCAGATAGGCACTCTGGATTTTTCCTTGGCCTCCTGGAACAGTGTGAGGTTCTGCTCATGAGAAGCACTTATGTTGCCTATGCACTGCTTTAGAAAATAACTTCCCCATGTTCATCGTTCCTACGTTCATCGTTCCATTATTATTTATAGGCAAGTTCTGATTATCCGCCGGCAGGCTCCTGGCACGGTTTCCAGCTCTCTGTTTGTCACTCTCACCTCCCACTGACACACGCTCGCTGCAGCTTGCAGCAACTTAGAATTTCCCCTGAGTCACGGCTCAGCCACCCCCCACTCCGAAGAGGGCTACAAACCAAAACAGCCCTGGTCTGCCCCTCCCCAGCAAGAGAGTGAGGAGGTTCCCAGAGAGACCTGGGGTGGGGGGAGCTGTGATTAGGGACTGTAGCCGCCAGGCAGCAGGCAGAGCCCCAAGTGCACGACTGCCCGCGGCCTGGAGGCTGGAGAGTGGGGCACTAACCTGGGCATCGTTTTGTTGTTTCAAGTATTCTGAATTCCTGAGACATGGGACACGCCCTCCTCGCCTCTGATTCTAGAGATGTGCAAATTGCTAAGTCCCATCATCCGTCCTTCCTTCCTGTCTGCACCATCAGCCCCCAGGGAATGCAGCACTGCAAGCGAAAGAGTAAAGGACCTCTCGAGGATATCTGACGGCAAGTGCAAAGGATAAAACACTGGAAGCTGAGCTAAACTTAGAAAGGTTTTGGCCGAGGGGTGTCTTCTGGGTACCCCAGCCCCTGAGCCAGAGCGGCCTCCACTTCCTCCTGGACCCATGCTTCTCACTGGTCGGGTTCCAGTGCCTTGGTCTCGGCTCTGGAGATTTCTGATTTCGGCTGGTCTGAGGTTCGAGTGTGAGCACTGGGATTTCCAAACGTCGCCAAGTGAGGCTCATGTGCAGCCTAGCTGGAGAGCTGCGGCTTAGAGCCTCCTCGCTTGGCTGACTGTGTTTGCGAGCGAGGCCCCTTCAATGGCACAGCTGTGGCTCCGCTGACTTAGAGTAAACGTTTGACTAGGAAGGGGAGGAGTGCACACACAGAGAGGACAATTCAGGAGCCACGGCGCATCTGTAGGTCAACACTTCACTCACTCATTCCCTCAGCAAACATTTACGGAAGGCTGCTGCATGTGTACCCGCTCAGTCTTGTCAACTCTCTGTGACCCCGTGGACGGTAGCCCACCACGCTGCCCAGGCCGCGGAATTTCCAGACCAGGCAAGAATACTGGAGCAGGCTGCTGCTAGGATGCAAAAATTCACGATGACTTCACTGACCTCGAGGCCAAGCCAGCTCTCTGGAAGAAGCATTTGGACACATTCTGCAGGCTCCCAGGGGCCCCGTGGGAGCCATGCTTCCCCTTCCTTGTTTGTGCCCAGTTAGTGACTCATAAGGCGCCTATACTTGCACACAGTTTGACAGAACATACATTATCTTGCTGCCTAGAGTCTCCGGTTGCTATACAGAGTGCAGTTGCTTGAATTATGACAGTTATCTCTGCTAATAAAGTTCACTTTTTTCACTGCAGAGTTATAAATACATATGCAGCCTGCATACCCAAGGAGGCCCGTGGGAGGAAACGCTGAGGCCCTTCTAGAACAGAAACCACTCCCTAGCACCTGCACAGATATAACTTTTCCTGATTCCTCTACCAAAAAGGTTCGTTTTCCGGGCTTACTGATGGCAAGGATTTACTGTAAAGAGCCCTGGAAAGAAAATCAGCAGTCAGCATCCTTGGCACGTGCATTTTTTCCCCTCGGGCCTCCAAAGTGACTCACAGCCATCCACTTTCCTTCTCTCAGGGGAAAATTGGTCCCACAGTCTCTGAGGAAACTGGGATGGCATCCACTGGGATGTTAGAAAAACAGCCAAATGTTGATCAGGAAGAGGCGCACAGGAAGGGGCATGGCCGATCTTGTAAATTTGAGCTGCACAAATAAGTTCTTAAATCAAGGATGTGCTCAGCGTGCTGGCAAGGCATATAAAGCAGCAGCAGACAAATAAATCTGGCTGGTGATCTGGAAGAGAAAAGCTAGTGGAGAAATTTTCTAAGAGGAGCTTTAACTTTTTACTGAATGCAGTAATACTATAAATTATCAATCAGCTGGCTATAATTTTACCATTTAGCACAGGATTTGAGCAGCTTGCAAGAGAGTGTACCGTGTGGGTAATAACAGGTAAGGTGGTGAATGTTACAGAGCACATTTCTTTAAAATATATAGCTATCTACTTTGGTAATAAACATGCTTATTTGCAAAGAAAATTATGATTATGGTGCAAACAGCATGTAGCAGGCACAGCTGGTTGTCTCACCAACAGCTTTTTCCTCCTGGTTTCCTTTTTTAGTTGAGCACTGGTTCGGGAGCAAGGATGGGTCTCTAGCCTCCCCCATGTGACACAGTGGAGAGTGACTTTTCCCTACTCCCGGGATCAAAGGTAAATCCTGCCTTCCTAAGCCAGTCTCAGGGGCCGTTCCCTCATGCTGGGGCTGGTGCAGGGACGGGTGTGCTGGATGGTCCGCGGACAGTGGCCATTATATTCCCTTCTAAGTCTAGGAAACAAGCTTCCCTGGAGTCACTGTCTCTGCCTGTTCCAGAGGATTGCTCACAAGAGGAAATCGGGTCAAAAGGATGGTGTCATTCCTCTCGGGCTGGCTGGAGCTATGCATGTGAGCAGGTGAGAGAGTGTCAGCAGCTTCCTGGCACAGACTTGAGGAATCACACACTCAGGAGGTGTTTCAGGCTAAGATCGGTCAGGCACAAACTCCCTGATCGTCAAGGATAGTTCCTGAACCCTGCTTCCCAGCTCTCCCAGCAGTCACGTGTGCCCCTAACTCTGCATTAAGTCTTTTTATCCAGAATGCATAGAATGGCCTTAGTTGTCCACCTGAACCCTGACTGATACAACGGCCGTGTGGTCCAGTTCTGGCCAATAGGCTGGACAGCTTCTCCTTACTCCTGAGAAGGGACACTCGAAGAGACATCCTCTCTCTGCCTCTGTGATGATGTGGCATTTGGATGTGATGCCTGGGAAGCTGTCCTGACTTGCCACCAGCCTGAAACAGAGCCAACGTGCAAGTAGAAGGCAGAAATGCCCAGCAAGAGGAGCTGGAGCCCCGAGAACCCGCAGCCACTGGCCTTGTAATTAACTGGTGCAGACTCATTCCTTAGGAGGCGAATGTAAAGCTGGCTTGACATGGACCGCCATGTTTTCTGGGGATGAGACATCACACAGTGATTCACGCTTGCTCTCCCTCTTTTCCTTTTCATATCCCCACCCTTCGGGCAAGGAATATCCAGATCACCTGTGTCTCAGATGCATCACACACCTTTGAAATAGCTATGGGAGTTACAGGTTTGCACTGGCAGATGTGTCTACAATATTACTGCATCTTTATCTTTTTTCTAACCCCAATTAGACTTTAAAATACACCTACACTGCCAAAGCATTAGTACAGTTCTATGATTTTGAATTTCTTCTTGTTTTATCAACATACAGGCAGTCCTCATATTGCATGGTAGTTCAGGAGCATAAAAATTACCATGCAAGCTGAAACAGAGCAAAGTAATCTTAATAATCAATAGGACAGATGACAATTGTTTCATTAATATTTTTGCTAAAATATTAAACCTTCTTACTTTCATTTGTAAATGTACAGGGATAGTTTAAAACCAGCAACACTGTAAATCAATGAAGTTAGAACATACCCTCACACCATTCATGAAAATAAACTCAAGATGGCTTAAAGACTTAAATATAAGACATGACAACATAAAACTTCTAGAAGAGAACATAGGCAAAACATTCTCTGACATAAATCATACCAATGTTTTCCTAGGTCAGTCTCCCAAGGCAATAGGTGGAAAAAAAGCAAAAATAAATAAATGAGACCTAATTAAACTTAAAAGCTTTTGCATAGCAAAAGGAACCATAAACAAATTAAAGACAACTTATGGACTGGGAAAAAATATTGCAAATGATGCAACTGCAAGGGCTGAATTTATAAAACGTACAAACAACTCATACAACCAACAACAAAACAACAAACACCACCATCAAAAAGTGAGCAGAATACCTAAACAGACATTTCTGCAAAGAAGACAGATGGCAAACAGGCTCATGAAAAGATGCTCAACACTGCTAATTATCAGAGAAACGCAAATCAGAGCTGCTATGAGGCAGCACCTCACCTCGGTCAGACATCAAAATGTCCACAAATAACAAGTGCTGGAGAGGGTGTGGAGAAAAGGAAACCCTCTTAAGCTTTTGATGGGAATGGTGCAGCCATTATGCAAAACAGTATGGAGGTTCCTCAAAAAACTAAAAATAGAGTTGCCATATGATCCAGCAATCCCCCATGGAGGGCAGTGGGGGAAGGGAGGCGTGGACTGGGAGTGGGCCTATATCCAAACAAAACTACAATTCAAAAATACACATGCTAAAATAATAAAAAATTTTAAGAATAGGATGAAATAAAAACTTTAATTTTGAAAATTTTAAAATAAATATGAAAAGACACATCACCTCTATGTTCATAGTAGCACTATTTACAACAGCCAAGACATTTCCTAAATGTCCATTTAGGTACAGCACCTAAATGTCCATCAGCAAATGAGTAGACACAATAGAAAATTTCTCAATCATAAAGAAGAATGAAATAATGCCATTTGCAGCAACATGAATGGTCCTGGAGATTATCATACTAAGTGAGATAAGTCAGAAAGAGAAAGACAAATGCCACATGATACCACTTATATGGAGAATCTGAAATACAAGACAAATGAATATATCTAACAAAACAGATATGACTCACAGATATAGAGGGGAAGAGAGGTCGGGGAGGGATGGATTGGGAGTTTGGGATTACCAGATGCAATCTTATTGAGCTGGCCAAAACGTTCATCTTATGTAACACGTTACGGAGAAACTCGAATGAACATTTAGGCCAACCCAATATTTTATATAGAATAGACAAGTAACAAGGTCCTACTGTATAATGCAAGGAACTATGAATATACTGTAATAAACCATGATGGAAAAGAACATAAGAACAAATATATATAAAACTGGATCACTTTGCTGTACAGCAGAAATTAACACATTTAAATCTATTATACTTCAATATAATAATTTTTTTAAATGGCAAAACTAATACTTATTTAAAAGATTGTTATTTAAAACAGAAACACTGATAAAATGTTTTATGTCTTTGTAAAAACTGTATCAAGTAGTTTGAATAGTGCCCCCTTCAGGGAATCTTTTCTATGCTTTAGCCAACGTCACACCCTTTCTAACTTTAGATGAGCTTTCAATATTTTATCCTTTGCACTTTCAGTCGAATATCCTTGAGAGTTCCTTTAATGTGAAAATTTTACAGTGTACTTCTTCTGGGACACCACCTTTTGGCCACACCCTTTATTTATACTTATAAATTTGCCTTTTCTCTATGTACACTTTTTCTTTCTTTTTTTTGGCTGCCCCATGTGGAATGTGGGATTTAGTTCCCCATCCAGGGATATAATCCATGCCCCCTGCAATGGAAGCTCCAAGTCTTAACCACTAGACCACCAGAGAAGGCCAGCGTACACTTTCTTAAATAGCAGCAATATCAACATTCTGAATATAGACATATGTTAGGTATATTTCAGATATATTAGATACTGCATGAGATAATGTCAGAATAATCCTAATACAGTAACATCTGTCACTATCTTTGCTGTAAATTCCATTCCCAAACTCCCTGGTGTGTTCTAGACCAGACACAGTAGGACCTCCCTGGTGGCCAGTGGTTAAGACTGAGCTCCCAACGCAGAGGGCGTGGGTCTGGTCCCGGGTCAGGGAACTAGGATTCCAAATGCTGCGGTCCAAAACGCAAAAGCAGTGGCTTCATGCAGCCCAGTGCTGAAGAGGACTGTGAGGCTACTGTCTAGGTCTGACAGAGAAGAGGGCTTCAGCTGATGGGCAAGGTCTGTCGGGCTGCAGGGAAAAGAGCGCCCGTGCTCTGCACAGGCCATTCCTGGGTAACAGCCAGCTCTCAGCTGCCAGCACATCGGAAGATATGTGATCTCTCAGGGGTGGACTTGCGCCAACCAACCAGATTCATAAGACGTTGACTTATTGACTTTAACCAGAAATATGTGTGCCCCAGTTATGAAGCGGGACTCTGTGTGGCATAAAGAAGAAACTCAGTCTTTGGAGTCAGCTTGACCTAACTTTGTACCATGGCTGCACCCCTCACCAGCTGCATAGCTCCTCAGACCACTCGGTTGATAAGGACATTGACTATGTTTCAGACTGGAAGGAAAAAAAAATGTCCTGATTAATGACCAACGTCTGAAGCAGTCAAGGGGAGCAGTAGGGGTGGCTATTTTGCTATATATTGCAGTATGTTCTAGTTTTTACAAAGTGATGCCCTCTCTTCCAATGGGAAGTCTATTTTCTAGAATTTAAAAACTGCTTTTGAGTATGGATATAAAAGATGTTTGCTGCAGGATTTTTATGGCTGGTATCATCAAGCTTCTTCATGATACCAACACAAATGACACATGAATAAGAAATGATCACTTGTGGTTCTGGACACCCACTCTCCTGCTGGAGAAAAAATAGTCAAATTTTGTATCCTGCCCATCCTCCGTTTCATATACACCTTACATAGCACCTGTGCTAAGAGGAAGATTATACAAGCCACAAAGGAGAGCTACACAGACTATTTAACATTTCCTAGTAGCCATGTGAAAAAAGTAAAACGTTTCTACATGTTTTCAAAAAAATTTTATCATACAGTTGTATTACTCATTATCCTTTGTCCTCCATACTCTCCCTCTCAGAGAATAATCTTCTTATCTGGCATTTGGCCTCAGGACTGTCACTGCAGAGGAGGAGACTGGCGCTCTGGTCCCCTCGCGTCTCTGACCTCCCTGGTGTGCAGCTGCTCCTGGGTGGCTGGCAGTGGCTGCCCAGCCCAGCGCTTGGGGCTCTCTGTGTGGGGGATGCCACAAGCACTGCTCGCCAGGCTCTCAGCCACGCTAAATTATTTTTCTATCTTGGATTTACTCAAAATTTCCCCTGTAATCATGTATTTTTAAAAACTTGGACAAAAGGACAGGTTTCTTAACTTCTTCAAGCTGCATTTATGGAAGTGAATCTATGGTTCTCAGATTCAGCAGGTCTGGGATGGGGCTCAAAGTTCCCAAGGGATGGCAATGCTGCTGGTCCAAGGACCACACTTTGAGGACTCATACATACTGGGTTGACCAAAAAGTTCATCTGGATCCTGAACAGATCTTTTGGCCAACCAACGTCATTTGTTTAACTGGAGGAAGAAGATGAGGACACTTTGGTATTTGAAAGTAAAAGAATTTTGTAAAGTGGAAAGCTTCAGGTTACCTCTTGCCTCCAAAAGAAGCTAATTCCAATTCTTAGTTATTATTCTTCTCCAGTGAAGCGAAGTGAAAGTCGCTCAGTCATGTCCGACTCTTTGCGACCCCGTGGACTATACGGTCCATGGAATTCTCCAGGCCAGAATACTGGAGTGGGTAGCCTTTCCCTTCTCCAGGGGATCTTCCCAACCCAGGGATGGAACCCAGGTTTCCTTCATTGCAGGCAGATTCTTTACCAGTTGAGCCACAAGGGAAGCCCATTCTTCTTCAGAACCATCCCCAGACACCGCCTCTTCTGAAACTTCTCCCCCCTCCTCTTCCTCTGTGCTTGCACAGACCTCCATCACAGCCCTCTCCTGTCCCACGGTGCAGTAAGCATCGGTCACACACGCTGACAGCCTTTTGGGTGGCAGCACCCTGTCCCCAACACCAGAACCTCTCAGACAGTCCCTCAAGCAAGGAGTGCTGAATGACCGAGTGAATGAAAGACATGTGTTTGGAAGAGAAGAAGGGGACTATTTACATGTTATTTAAACCTTCTCCTAAGTGTAAGAAATAGGAAATTCTCTTTTTAATTAAATTAAAATTGTTTACTGTGTACCACAAAGTTATTCATACATGTGAATATGTGCATACATTTTTTTTCAGATTCTTTCCCCTTATATGTTACTACAAAACATTGAATATAGTTCCCTGTCCTATATAGTAGGTCCCTGCTGCACAGGAAATTCTTAAAAAAGCAAACACACCTGGACCGCCTGAGAACTCTCTGTAACTTTAAAATTACTGACATGGTGTCAATCAACCACAGTTCCAAACACCTATCATGGTTCACAGACATGATTTCCATTTGACGTAGATGCGGTGTCTTGGGGATGATGGGCATAAGCTGTGCTGTTATGAGAATAGATTCAGCACCCTTAAAAGACTGGGGCTCAGGGGCCCTTCTTTTTTATTAACTTTCTATTTTGGAAAATTTCAAATATACACAAAAGTAAAGATGACAACATAATGAACCTTCATGAACCAATTGTGCAGATTCAAGAATTTTCAACTCATAGCCAATTTGGTTTAATCTACAATTTCACTCACTTAGCCAATCCATGTAATTTTTTGAAGTAACTCTCAGTGTCACCTGATTTCAACTGTACAAAATATAGATGTGTATCTCAAATATATGATGACTCTTCTAAGAAGATTGCCACACTTTCATTATCACAGTTACATAACAAACTCTTAATATTGTGGAATATTCAACCCTGTTTTCATTTTCCCATTGTCTCATAAACTTTTAGTTATTCAAATCAGAATACAAATAGGTTCAGAAATTATAATTGTTTCACATGCTCTTAAGTCCCTCTTTTTAATCACCAGGTTCCTATTCTATCACCCTTCAAAAAAATCTTTAATTATTGAAGAAACTGGGTCGGCTGTTTCATAATGTTTCCTACAGTCTGGAGTTTGCGGATTATATTCCTGTGGTATCATTTACCCTATCTCCTCTCTCCCCTTATAGGCAATAATTTCTTTTGAAAATGTTATATTTTATCCTTCCATTAAAAAAATAATTATAAACAGTAGCATAACATACCACATGCACGTTTCTGCACAGTAGTTCAGAGGTGGTTCAGTGTCCTTTTTTATAGTTGCCTAGTACTCCTGTCACATGGATGCCACATAGCTCATTCATCCAGTCCCCTACTGATAGATATTTGAGATGTTTGAAGTTTGATGCTATTGCAAATAGTGCTGAAATTAATAGCCAGTATATATCTCTGTGTTTTTGCCAGGATATCTTTGGAACTGATTCCTAGAAGGGAGACAGCTGAGACAAGAGATAACTGCATTTGTAGTTTGCTAGAAATTGAAGGCACTCTGCTTTTAAATACAGTGTGTTTCTAGAAGTTGTGCCATAAAATGGTCCTGGAACAGATTCTCATTTAGCTATCTGCTGCTAAATAACAATAACTCCCCAAAGCAGCAGCCTGAAACAGCCCCATTTATCGGCTCTCATGACTGTGCGATTTGAGCAGGGTCCCTCTGTGTGTAGCATCTGGCTGGCTGGCACAGCTTGGCTGGACTGGAAAATCCAAGGTGGCTTGATTCACATTCCACACCTCAGCTGCAGAGGCTGGGATGGCTGGACGCTAGCTGGGCTTCTCTCTCTCCCTGTGGTTTCACATCATTTAGAATTACAAGCTTCTTAAACCTGGTGTCTAGATTCCAAGGCATTAGAACTGAAAGTTGCAAGGGCTCTTAAGTCCCAGGCCCAAAGTCATAGGTGTTATTTTAACTTCTACTGAGCATGTCTCCAGGCCACGAGATTCAAGGGGATGGGGAACAAGCTCTGTCTGCTGTTGGGAGGGGCAACATATGCACAGAGATGAAAAAAGAATGTTTTTTTAAATGAACTGATTGGCTGTGTTGGGCCTTAGCTGCAGTGCGCAGGAACTTCTTGTGTCATGCAGGACTTTTCACTGTGGCACACGGACTCCCCAGCTGTGGCTCGTGGGCTTCGTTGCTCCGCAGCATGTGGGGTCTTAGTTCCCTGACAAGGGATAGAACCTGCTTTCTTTGCATTGCAAAGCAGTTTCTTAACTACTGGACTGCGAGGGAAGTCCCAGCCATCTTTGCAGACAATTTGCCACAGGTCGTAACAGGATTATATGCTTTATACAGACCACAGACACAGGCCCTGTTCTGACCTACTTCAGCATCAGCTCACTCTCTGGAAAGGGTCCATTCCGGATGGTGAAAAGTGAAATGTCGTTTTATCCTGCAGTTCAGTGCGTATACTGGCAAAATCCCAGTGGGCCCCAAGTGGAGATAACATCTGTCAGGCAAAAGGGAGAAAGCCCTCCTTTGAGGCAAGGCACTTGATCTAGGCCTAGACCCCAACCCTATCACAGCTATGGTATTCATCCATTCTACCAGTGCTTAGTCAAGAGTACAGTTCCAGGCTCCAGGAGCACAGTGGTGGGGTCCAGTGGTTAGGACGCCGAGCGTCCAACACAGGGGCTTCTGTCCTCCGACTCCTCTCTCCCTAACACCCCGCACGCCATCAGCCAGCTTGCCCTGCTGTCCTGCCTTCAGAACAGATCTCAAACTCAACTCCACACTCCTCCCCCGCGCCAGGCCTCCATAGCCTTTCAGCTTCTAACAGAGCTCCCGCTTCCCCTCACGCGCCCCTGGGTCTATTCCCTACACAACTGCCAGAGTAAACTTCTAAAATGAAAAGGAAAGTCACAGAATGTCCCTCCTTAAAACCCTCCAATGGCTTACCACAGTAAAGAAATACGAAGTCGACTTTCACCTCTGATCTGACTTACAAGGCCTGGATTATCCTAAGCCCCTGACTCGGGCTTCAGCATCGCCTTCTGTTACACTCCCCTGTCCTCGCAACCTTCCAGCCACAGTAGCCTTCTTTATGTGTCTTGACCATGCTGCCTCCTTGGAACACTGCTCTTTCCCCTCCATCTCTGCGTGACTGAAAAGTCATTTTTGAGGTCTCACTTCCCAGACAACCCCAGCTAAAGGAGCCCATGGTTAAAATTCACTAACTGGAGCAAGAGGCCTTTATTCATCATTGTACCCTTGGCTCTAGTTACCAGAACCTAGCAAGGCATGAACATATGCTTACAGGCTTCACAGTTTTGATCGTTCCCTGAAAAATACCTCATTCATTTTCTTATTATGTTCCTCTCCCCGATTCAGTGTACACTGGCAAAGGGAGACAGGCCCTGGCTCTTAGCTGTTTTGCTCTCTACGATACTTCTCGCCCTTACAACGGGGCCTAGCATACAACTGGATCTCAGTGAACATCTGTTAACTGTATGAGTGAATGTGCTGGCATCCATTAAAAGATATAAAGGTCACACTGAAGTTATAAAGGAAGAATCTGTTCCAGAAGAAAAGCTGTTTCTATCCTCCTCACCTCAATTATATCCTTCTAAACCTTGACCTCCAATCCCACCTCAACATTATCCTGATGTCAAGGGTTATCGTACCCGTTCATTATATTTTCCATCATGGAAATGCATGTCAGCCTACTCACCCTAAAGTGACATACAGTTCCAAGAGGGCAACATACCTCTTTGCTTCGTATAAAAGTGTACCCCTTCAGGGTTTTGTGAAATGCAGATGTTCCAGTAATGGGTTCTAATGGTATTTTCTTTGGTCTTTGACATAAGCAGTCATGACCTAGCCAGAACCAAATAGACATAATGGGAAGAGAAAAACACAGCTCTGTGTAAGTGGAGGGAAACAAGTGCGGATGAGGGTATCTTCTCTGCACCCCGTGTGTGTGTGTGTGTGTGTGTGTGTGTGTGCATGTGTGCACGTGTGTGCACACTTAGTCAGTCGTGTCTGACTCTTTGTAACCCCATGGACTGTAGCCCACCGGGCTCCTCGTCCACTGGATTTTCCAGGCAAGAATACTGGAGTGGGTTGCCACTGCTTCCTGCAAGGGATTTTCCTGGCCCAGGAGCTGAATCTGAGTCTTCTGTGTCCCCTGCACTGCAGGTGGACTCTTGACTCGATGAGCCATCCAGGAAGCCCTCTTTGCACTCCGAATGGACTAACAATGAACCTGATTTAGTCTGCTGCCTGACACTTTCTTCACGCTCCTATTTCCTCTTCCTGTAACATCTAAACAGTCACGCTTACTCCTCTAACTTCCTTAGGATAGGTATATTACTTTATATCACAGAATGTTAGAGCCTGAGGTCACTTGGGAATAATTCAATTCATATCCAAATGTAGAAACCAAGGCCAAGTGAGATCAAATGATTGGCCCCAGCTCACAGCTAACTGGGCTTCCCTGGTGGCTTAGATGATAAAGAATCTGCCTGCAATGCAGGAGACCTGGGTTCAATCCCTGGATCAGGAAGATCCCCTGGAGAAGGGAATGGCTACCAACTCCAGTATTCTTGTCTGGAGAATTGTATGGACAGAGGAGCCTGCTGGGCTACAGTTCATGATGTCACAGAGTCGAACATGACTGAGCGACAAATACTTTCACAGCTCATTACTGGCAGGGCTGGAACCAGAGCTCCAGTCTCCAGAGCCTCGAGTCACTGTTCTTTCTGCTTCCACATACTGTAGAGCTTGCCCTGTTGTTTAGCTTCTTCCAGGCGTATGCATTAGCTTCATGTTTGTTCATACAGTTCTTGAGAACAGTGATAATAATTAGTCTCTCCCACAATGTTAGTTAGTTGTATATAAAGAAATACTTATTAAATGAAGGAATCGTCTGCCGCCAGTCCAGAGCAGCTGCCACCCTCCCTGTCGTAGTCCTTAGTAACTTCCCAGTTACCCTCCCCCGTCAGTCCCTGAACAGTTTAGCACCCGCCTGTCTCTCTCTCCACCTGACTCCAGCTTTTCTTGGTGACTCCGACAAGCTTATAAATGACCCACTCGACACTCTGGCGACTCAGTTTCCTGAACGCCTCTCCTCCAGTGATCTTTTACTCCACCCTCCGCTACCCATGCCCGTGTTTGCATAGCTCGAAGCCTCGACTTTAAGCACTCCATTACTTGACTGCCACCTCCTGTCTCCTGGGTCACGCACTGCAGTACCTGCGCTCTGACCGCCGTCCACCGCATCGGCCGCTCTGGTCCTTTAGCCCCATTCATTTTCACTGTCCTTCCTCTCCCCACTCTCCTCTTCATCCAGCCTCCATTCCCTGGGCCGCCACTGTCTTCTCTTGTCTGGGTGCATCTACTTTTTGTCTGTCGAGCTTGCCCAGAAAAACTGCAATCCTGGTTAAAGCCAGTCCTCCTCCTTACACCCAAGAAGCGGAACAAACCTAGCTAACGCTGTCATCACAGAGAGTTCAGCTAAACTATGACCATCAGCTGCAGGAGGGCCCCGGGCAGGCCCATAACTCTGCTTCCTTTGTCTGCCCTCTCAGCCTTCCAGACGCCCTATGCCCAGTGCCCCCTCTTATCTGAAACTCTCATCTACTGAGACTCTGCGAAGGAAACAAAAAAACGAAAGCGAGAGCTAACAGCATCTTGTCCACTCGTGTCATCTTCTCTACTCTCCCACCCTCCACACTGTCAGATGGGTGAAGTATCTGTGCTCTTAATTATGGCTCCATTTTCTGTTTAGCCGACTCTCCATGTCTCACGTTGCTTTCGTTTCAGGCTATCTTATTAAGGGTGTTCTGTAGAGTGGACAGCTTTGGGGACGGAAACAGCATCTTCCTTTGGAACCAGCATCAGGGAAGCTTAGTGAGCACTGTAACGAAGGTCGTGTCCCTCTCTGGAGCAAAGGCCAGGCATGTTTGTGCACGCGTGCTCGGTCACTTCAGTCATGACCTACCCTTTCAGACCTTACGGACTGTAGTTTGCCAGGGTCCTCTGTCCATGGGATCCTCCAGGAAGAAATACTGGAGTGAGCTGCCATGGCCTCCTCCAGGGGATCTTCTTGATCCAGGGATAGAACCTGGGGCTCCTGCACTGCAGGCAGATGCTTTCAGACCCATCAAGAAAGCTCACAGGCATGTTTACTGCCCCACACGAAAGATTCAGGCTCACTCAGTTCATACTTCCTTACTTGCAGTGCATGCGCATCTGATTTTTGTACTGTATTCTATTGATACAGTATACTATGTTAATTGATTTTCAGATGTTAAACTAACTGCATTCCTGAAATAAGTCCAACTGACTCATGGTGTGTGTGTGTGTGTATATATAAAGTATATTTTAATGTTAACGTTGAACTCTTTTTGATATTATCAAAATAATTTGATATTTTCAGATGTTAAACTATTTGGTAATTTGATATTTCCAGATGTTAAACTAACCTTGTATTCCTGAAATAAACCCAGCTTAGCCAC
Source organism: Madoqua kirkii (assembly GCA_006408675.1). Classification (NCBI taxonomy): domain Eukaryota; kingdom Metazoa; phylum Chordata; class Mammalia; order Artiodactyla; family Bovidae; genus Madoqua; species Madoqua kirkii. The sequence goes on from SJYC01037730.1 coordinate 26,741, forward strand.
AGTATATAGATCCCCTTCACGGACCACTGCCTTGTTGTGCTGAAGGGGCTTATGATGAAGCTGTGAGCCAGGCTCTGCAGGGCCATCCAAGATGGACGGGTCATAGCAGAGAGTTCTGACAAAATGTGATCCATTGGAGGAGGGAATGGCAAACCACCCCAGTGTACTTGCGTGAGAACACCGTGAACTGTATAAGAGGTCAAAAAGACCAGACGCTGAGAGACAAGTCCCCCAGGCCTGAAGGTGTCCAGTGTGCCACTGGGGAAGAGCAGAGGAGAGTTCACGCAAGAATAAACACTGACATCATAGGAATCAGCAAACGGAGACGGACGGGGATGGGTGAATTTAACTCAGAGGACCATTACATCTACTACTGCGGGCAAGAATATCTTAGAAGAAACAGAGTGGCCCTCATGACCAACAGTCTGAAACACAGGACTCGGGTACAACCTCAGAAAGTACAGAGTGATCTTGGTTCATTTCCAAGGCAAGCCATTCGACATTACAATAATCCGAGTCTAGGATCCTGCCACCGATGCCTAAGAAACTGAACTCAGTCACTTCAAGGAAGACCTAGAACACCTCCTAGAACTAACACCCAAAAGAGATGTTCTATTCATCATCTGGGATTGGAACGCAAAAGTAGGAAATCAAGATATCTCTCGAGTAACAGGCAAGTCTGGCCTTGGATAACAAAATGAAGCAAGGCAAAGGATAACTGAATTCTGCCAAGAGAATGCACTTAGTCATAGCAAATACTATTTTTCAACAACACAAGAGACAATTTTACACATGGATATCACCAAATGGTCAATACCAAAATCAAATCGATTACATTCTTTGTAGCTGAAGATGGAGAATTTGTATATGTTCAGCAAAAATAAGACCTGGAGCTGACTATGGCCCAGATCGTCAGCTGCTTATAGCAAAATTCAGGCTTAAACTAGCCAGGTATGACTTCAATCAAATCCCATATGAATTCACAGTAGAGGTAATGAATAGATTCAAGGGACTAGATCCAGATAAAAGTGTGCCTGAAGAACCATGGACAGACGCCTGTAATACGGTACAGGAAGGGCTGAACAAAACTATACCAAAGAGAAAGAAAAGCAAGAAGGCAAAGTGGTTATCTGAGGAGGTTTTACGAATAGTGGAAGAACAAAGAGAAGCAAAAAGCAAGGGAGAGAGGGAATCCAATTAAACGCAGAGTTTCAAAGAACAGCTAGAAGAAACAAGAAAGCCTTCCTCAGTGAACACTGTTTAATATTAGAAGAAAACAACAAAGCAGGAAAGACCAGAGATCTCTTCAGGAAAATTGGAAACGTCAACGGAGCATTCGGCCCAAAGATGGGCACAATAAAGGATAAATACAGCAGAGGCCTAGTAGATGCTGAAGAGATCAAGAAGAGATGGAAAGAATACAGGGAAGAACTGGATAAAAAAGATTCTAATGAACTGGATTACTCCAATGGTGTGGTTAGTCACCCAGAGCCAAATATTCTGGAGTGAGAAGTCAAGTGGGCCTTAGAAAGCACTGCTGTTAATAAAGATAGTGGATACGATGAAATTCCAACAGAACTATTCAAATCCCTAAAGGATGATGCCATGAAGGTTTTGCATTCATTACGTCAGCATGTCTGGAAGAACCAGCAGTGGCCACAGGACTGGAAAAGGTCAGTCCTCATCCCAGTTCCCAAGAAGGGCAGTACCAGGGAATGTGCTGACCATCGGACAGCTGCACTCACCTCCCAGGCTAGCAAGGGCATGCTTAAAATCTTGCATGCTAGGCTTCAGCATTATGCAAATCAATACGCCAGATGTCCAAGTTGGGTTCAGAAAAGTAAGAGGAACTAGAGAGCAGATTGCGAACATTCACTAGATGATAGAGAAAGTTAAGGGAATCTCAGAAAGACATCTACTTCTGTTTCATTGACTACACTAAAGTCTTTGAGTGGGATCATGACAAACTGTGGAAAGCTCTTAGAGAGATGGGAATACCAGACCATCTTACCTGTCTCCTGAGAAACCTGTATGCGGGTCTAGAAGCAACAGTTAGAACCCTGTAGGAAACAATTGACTGGTTCGAGATCAAGAAAGGGGAATGGCAGGGTTGCCTGCTGTCACTCTGCTTGTTTAATCTATATGCTGAGCACATCATGAGGAACACCAGGCTGGATGAGCTACAAGTTGGAATCAAGATAGGTGGAAGAAACATCAATAACCTCAGATATGTAGATGATACCACTCTAATGGAAAAAAGCAAAAAGGATCCGAAGAGGCTATTGATGAGGAGAGTGAAAGAGCCAGCTTAAAGAATGGCAGGGTTGCCTGCTGTCACTCTGCTTGTTTAATCTATATGCTGAGCACATCATGAGGAACACCAGGCTGGATGAGCTACAAGTTGGAATCAAGATAGGTGGAAGAAACATCAATAACCTCAGATATGTAGATGATACCACTCTAATGGAAAAAAGCAAAAAGGATCCGAAGAGGCTATTGATGAGGAGAGTGAAAGAGCCAGCTTAAGACTAAATATTAAAAAACTAAGATCATGGCATCCAGCCCCATTACTACACGGCATATAGAAGGGGAAAAGGTGGAAGCAGTGACAGATTTACCCTTCTTGGGCTCGGAAATCACTGCAAACAGTGACTGCAGCCATGACACCAGAAGATGATTGCTTCTTGGCAGGAAAGCAATGACAAACCTAGACGGTGTATGGAGAAGCAGAGACATTACTCTGCTGACAAAGGTCTGTACAGTCAAGGCTATGGTCTTCCCAGTGGTCATGTATGGTTGTGAGAGCTGGGCAGTAAAGAAGGTAGAATGCCAAAGAATGGATGCCTTGAACTATAGTGCTAGAGAAGACTCCTCAACGTTCCTTGGACAGCAAGGAGATCAAACCAGTCAATCTTAAGGGAGATCAATCCTGAATATTCACTGGAAGGACTGATGCTGAAGCAGAAGCTGAGTATTTTGGTCATCTGATGTGAAAAGAAAAGGTCAGTTTTCATTCCAATTCCAAAGAAAGGCAATGCCGAAGAATGCCTAAACTACCACACAATTGCACTCATCTCACACGCTAGTAAAGTAATGCTCAAAATTCTCCAAGCCAGGCTTCAGCAGTATGTGAACCATGAACTCCTTGATGTTCAACCTGGTTTTAGAAAAGGCAGAGGAACCAGAGATCAAATTGCCAACATCCGCTGGATCATGAAAAAAGCAAGAGAGTTCCAGAAAAACATCAATTTCTGCGTTATTGACTATGCCAAAGCCTTTGACTGTGTAGATCACAAGAAACTGTGGGAAATTCTGAAAGAGATGGGAATACCAGACCACCTGACCTGCCTCTTGAGAAATCTGTATGCACGTCAGGAAGCAACAGAACTGGACATGGACTGGTTCCAAATAGGAAAAGGACTACATCAAGGCTGTATATTGTTACCCTGCTTATTTAACTTATATGCAGAGTACATCATGAGAAGCGCTGGACTGAAAGAAACACAAACTGGAATCAAGATTGCCAGGAGAAATATCAATAACCTCAGATATGCAGATGACACCACCCTTATGGCAGAAAGTGAAGAGGAGCTAAAAAGTCTCTTGATGAAAGTGAAAGAGGAGAGTGAAAAAGTTGGCTTAAAGCTCAACATTCAGAAAACGAAGATCATGGCATCTGGTCCCATCACTTCAAGGGAAACAGACG